>VXBA01001265.1:297970-332716 GCA_013399895.1 Serilophus lunatus
TTTTCCCTTGACCGCTGCGGGAGAATAGGTTGGATGTAAGAAGGAGGGGGTGGGGGGTAAAAGGTGTCTCTTATTGTCTCTCACTCTTAGCTCTGATCTTGTTAGTAATAAATTTAATTATTATTCCCACATGGAGTCTTGTTTTGTCTGTGACAGTGATTAAAAAAGAATCTGCTGTAGTCGTTATCATAAATAACGAAACCACTCATTATATTCTCTCTCTCCTCTATAGCTGGGTAAGGGGGAGTGAGAAGGTGGCTGTAGTGGGCCCCTGGCACTCAGCCCGGGTTAAACCACTACAGCTTTGCGAACAAAGATATGGGAAGGGCTCTGCCCATGCTTGCTACAAGCGCGCTGATGCCTAAAAAGGCCAATGCGGGACAGGCAAGTCCAGTTACAAAAAGCACAGTGGAAAGTCTCCTTAGGTGGTAGTGACAAGACACGGTTCTGTCTGTGTTGTCTTTTCTCTTAAAGACTGATTCTACATGCATTCTCAAAGGAGGCAGCAGCGTTACGGATGGTGTGTCCTCATGTCTCTCAATTGGAGGCCAGGGTGGACCACTGATGGCAGTCAGCACTATAAGAACTGCAGAATAGTAATACTTTCCTGTTCAATTCATCACCTAAAGAAATTTCATCTCTCCCTCTCATGACTAATCTGATCTAAGTTGTATGACATTCTTCTACCAGTCATAAGTACAAGATGAGAATGCTGAACTGCCAGCAAATCTTTGATGTAAATCAGTGGTCACAAGAGAAATAACTTGGAGGCAGAAGAAAAGTATAATAATAGAATAATCAGCTTATCAAGAACACTTTTCAAAACAAGCTAACTTTTAGCAAAGCACTACCTAATTCAACTGTCATGAGTCAGCATTTATCAAAGCATACAGAAGAACCTTTAAAATTGCTGTGTGTGATACTTAAGACATATTTGAGATAGAGAGGTGTTATTACACACAGAATTACACACAGAATTAATAAGGTTGGAAAAGACTGTGGAGATCAAGTCCAACCTTTACCTAGGTTAACACCCTATCCAACATCAGTCTAACATCTATACCGTCTAAACCATTTAAACCATGCCACTAAGTTCATCATCTAGCCTATCCTTAAACACATCCAGAGACGGTGACTCCACCACCTCCCTGGGCAGCCCATTCCAGTGGGAAATCACTCTCTCAGTGAAAAAGTTCCTCCTGATATCTAACCTAAACCTCTCCCAATGGAGCCTAAGACTGTTTCCTCTCATCCTGTCACTGGGAGCCTGAGAGAAGAGACCGACCCCCGCCTGACTACAGCCTCCTTTCAGGTAGTTATAGACAGCAATAAGGTCACCCCTGAGCCTCCTCTTCTCCAGGCTGAACAATCCCAGCTCCCTCAGCCGCTCCTCATAGGGCTTGTGCTCCAGCCCCTTCACCATCCTCGTTGCCCTTCTCTGGACATGTTCCTATTTCAGGCTCATTAAAATTAATTTAGGAACAGAATTTGAACAGAACATTTTCAAATAGACTAAATATCTTTTAAATATGAATGTGTCTTCCTTTCCTTTTAGGTTGCACCAAGAAAAAAATCTTCATGATAGGTGATTGTACAGGGACCATGAACAAATCCTGAGGTGTGTTACCATATAAAAGTTTTCTTGAAGGAGAAGAAATTAGAGGAATTGTTTTGCTATACTGACTAATTTTTGATTCATCATTTTCTTAGTTCATATGGCCTCTGATAATTTGGATACAAAAGAATATAAAACAAGTCCAGAGTTATAAATTTTATGTGATAATGATGTATAGCACTAAATTGTGATGAGTGAGGCACGGATCCCCTCTGTGGTGCAAAGGAAATCAAAGAGAATCATACAGAAAAGGGGATCAATTTATTGTGACAACAGCTTTATTTTATACCTTATAATAGTTTATGTACTTTACTGTTTTTTCCTTCCCAGATAGCTGCAGGTCTAATGATAGGCTCTCTAAGGTCAGCCAACCGTCTGAGGGTCTGGTGTCCACGAGATGTCCATGAGGTGTCCATGAGCTGTCTCCTCCAATAGCATCCCTGGTCATGCTGTGTGCACACGTTGCCCATATTCAGTGTTTCCATTTCCTGGTTCTTTGGTGAAGATTTTAGTACATGTATGGATTTCTTTTTCTAGTTTCCCCATCAGACATGTGTGGCCTGCCAATAACTAAAACCCGCTCATTAGTTTACTTTACATATATCATTACACTAAATTATACAAAATATCAGAATTAGTAATGATTGGGAAGCCTATTTTTATTCACAAAATTAGCTTTAAAGATCTCAAAGCTTTATGAATAGCTGAACTACACAGAGTCTTAATATAAGCAGAATACAAAAAAAGAAGTATTTCAATCAATATTCCAAATCCTCTCATATTTGTGTATCTGAATATACTGAAGATTAAGTATTTTGTCTGGATTCTAGATTTTCTATTGTATATTAATTCTTTCTATATTTTTCCTGCAGTTTAGATATTTTTTATGTTACAGTAGTAGAGGTCAGTGAAGTGTTTAAATAAAGGACAATGCATTTCTTTCCTATATTGATTAGAATCAGCTGTTAATTACAAATTATGCAACACTTGTGCACTTGTCAAATATCAGGAGCTGAGCATGTGCCATTCTGTGTTTTCAGATTTCTCTGCCACCTTTGTATTAGTCAAAGAGTAGATGCAGAATCTTATCAGCCACATCATCTACCTAGACTTCTGATCCAGGCGAAAGATGTACTTTCCCATGTCATGTTTGGACTGGAGGACCTTTAAAGGTCCCTTCTACACAAATCATTCTATGATTCTGTCAGGCCCTTGATTCATGCTCTGCACTTCTTGTCTCATTCCATCCCACTGCCCTCAATCTTCTCATCCAGTTCATTGAGAAAGATATTAAAAAAGACTGGACTCAAGAGTGAGGCCTGGGGAACACCACTCATGACTGGTCACAAGCTGGATGTAACTCCATTCCCCACCATTCCCTAGGCCTGGTCATCCAGCCAGTTTTTTACCATGTGAAGAATGCACCTATGGAAGGCATGAGCAGCCAGTTTCTACAGGACAATGCTGTAGGAAACAGTGTTAAAGGCTTTACTAAACTCCAGGTAGACAATACCCAAGCCCTCTTCCTCATCTGTAAGTGGATCGCCTCATAGAAATAGATTGGATAGGCAAAGCATGATTTATTCCACCTCTTTTGTCGTTATGTTTCCCAATAAAGGATGAAAATTCTTCTTAGACAACTTTTGTTTCTATAGTATTTACAGGAACATGTTTATTGTTTTTACAGCACAAGCTAAATTCCTAGTTGGACTTTGGCCCTTCTGATTTTACCCCTGCATAAAATCATGACACCTTCATAGTCCTCCTGAGTTGCCTGCTCCTTCTTCTAAAGGTCATATAGTTTCCTTTTATTCCTGAGTTCCAGTCAAAACTCTCTGATAAACCAGGCCAGTCTTCTTACCTGATGTCTTCTCTTTCAGCACATGGGGACAGCCTGTTCCTGTGCCTTTAAGATTTTCTTCCAGGAGACTGTCCAGGTTTCCTGAACTCATCTTTTCTCTGAGCCTGGTCGGGGAGGCTGGACCTCAAATAATGAAGATGAGAACATAAAATATACTTACCAGAAAAAGTAGGAACTGGAAAAAATTTAAATAAATAAAATACGACTCATCAAATATATTTATGATACAAATTGCAAACAACATAAAATATCTTATTCATGAGACATAACATTAATTATATTCTAATCCAGCTTGTTTGAAATAATGGATGTAATATGCCATAATGCAGTGTAGTGCAGATTGCATTGGCTTTGTCTTCTTTGTCCAGAATATCACATGGAAGAATCATTATTCTGTTGCAGCATGCCAGCTGCTATTTATGGACTGTCATTTTATTATCCTAGTAGTTTATCTAAAGAGGTGTCATATGAGATCCTCCCAGATGCATACTCACTCTCAAAAAATGTGCTCTATTTTCCACAGCATTGTTTCAAAAGATGTGGAGTGGCTTTAAATAAAGTGACATACAAAAAAATATTATCTGATCTAAACATTTTTACCTAAACTGGCAGCCAAGCCCAGCACTCGTAGACAAAGATTTCAGTGTGCACTGTGTTGATTTCAGTTCTTTTAAAATTCTAAATTAGCATTGCATGTTTCATAAAGAATGTATTTATATACTAAGAATGACTTACTGTAGTAATTAAACTATAGTACTGATTAAATTGCAGGTTGTCTCTTGCAAAAATATCTTTACTCTATAAAATACTACAGCTTAATGATATACTGCACCATGCGGGCCATATATATTTTATTGGAAGTTACACAAACTACACCATTAAAATAAACTTACAGATTTATTTTGCACATTAATTCTTATGAGACAGCAAAAAGAGACTTTAACCCCTTCTGTGTTTTTTGAGACAGTGATTATATGTGTTCAGACCTGACTTTGTAGAAATAGCTAGATCCCTCTTTGAACATATTTTATATTGTTTACCAGTTGTATAATCAGTATTTTTTAAATCACTTGAAATATTTCATAAAATGTATTCTTTTGTCACATGGTCTCAATGTAAGGAGAAATATATGATTGAAGTCTTCATGGCATATATCATAATACTTATCTTTAGGAACTAGCCTTAAATAAAAACAAAGGGGGGATGGGGTACTCATCATAGCTCCATTGAAATAAGCTTTAAAAAAAAAAAAAAAAGAGAGAGAAGGGGTGGAGGGCTCATAAAATCATTAAGGTTGGAAAAGACTTCTAAGATCATTGAGTCCAACCTTTGACCAAATACTTTTGTGTCAACTAAACCATAGCACTAAGTGCCATGTCCAGTCAGTTCTTGAACATTTCCAGAACTTTGTCTTTACCACTTCATGGGTAGCTTGTTCAAATGCTTGATTACCCTTTCAGTGAAGAAATTCTTCCTGATGTCAACATGAACCTCCTCTGGTGCATTTTGAAGCCGTTTCTTCTTGTCCTATCACTGGTTGCCTGAGAGAAGGCTCCCCACTTTGCTGTAACTCCCTTTCAGGTAGTTGTACGCGGCAATAAGGTTTCCCTTGAGCCTCCTTTTCTCCAGGCTAAATATTCCCAGTGCCCTCAGCCACCCCTCACAGAGAGAAGTTTCTGACCCAAAGCAGCTTAGGTAATATTTTTTGTTTGATTTATCTCACTTTTCTAAACTTGAAGCTAGTTATCTTACACACTTTGTCATAAAATACACACATTGCTGACTAGATTTCCCCAGTCTAATTGCCCATTTTCCTTGCTGGGAATGAATTCCCACCAGAAATGAGCTGTGGTCTGTGACAAGAAATGGGTACATCTCCAGAGCATAGCCTTTTTATTTCCACTGGGTTCTGAAATTAAATTGTCTGGCCAAAAACCCTCTTCATTTCTCAGCAAAACTTAACTTCTTTGAAAGTCTCCATTTCCCTATCCTATGGCTAACAGTTGGCACATACATTAAAGTAAATTCGTACTGCTCCATGTTGTGTCTGACTTAGCTGTTCACTCTCTGAGATGCACGTACAGAAGCAGCTTCTTTCACAAAAATAAACAAGATTCACATCTCTAAGTCTTCTAACTCTAGATCTTCCTAAAGCATTTAACATTTGGCCTTTTGCAACCTGAGTAAATGTCTTCAAGGCATAAAGACCTTTGCTGAAGCTTGGGCTTTCCTCTTTTACTCATAACTACTGTACAAGTAGGTGTAGTGTGGAAAGAGGGAAGAGAGTTCACAGAATCACAGAATCAACTAGCTTGGAAAGATCACTAGCTCTAAGATCACTGAGTCCAACCTTTGACCTAAGACTTGTCTAGTAGATCATAGCACTAAGTGCCACACCCAGTCTCTTCTTAAATACCTCCAGAGACAGTGACTCCATCACCTCACTGGACAGCCCATTCCAGTGCCAAATCACTCCCTCTGTAAAGAACTTCCTCGTGGTGCCCAACCTAAACCTGCCCTGGCGCAGCATAAGACTTTGCTCTCTTGTTCTGTCACTGGTTACCTGGAGGAAGAGTCTGCCCCCCACCTGGCTACAACCTCCTTTCAAGGATTTGTAGAGCATGATAAGGTCTCCCCTGAGCCTCCTTTTCTCCAGACTAAACAATCTCAGCTTCCTTAGCCACTTCTTGTAGGACTTATGCTCCAGTCTCTTCACCAGTCTCATTGCCCCTCTTTGGACATGAGTTCTTGGAATAGGAAGGCAATTCAAATCCCATAGGGTAGGCAGACAAGAAGGAGGCATAGTCCAGGCCAACTAGAACCCAAAACTAGGAGGCAGGAGGGAGAAGAACTCCAGAGTCTCTGTTCCCACATTCTTACGGCAAGGAGCTTGGCTTTTGTTTTCACTCTGCATTCTGTAAATATGTCTTTCCACGGAACATAGTCTCCAGCCAGGGTGGTCTTTGATTATTTCTAAAAAAATCAGAACAAAGAAAAAAAAATGCTACCACAAGTTTGAAGCAAAATGTATAGGTGCAATGAAACTGAGTAGAAGTAGTATAATTCAAGATGACCGTAAAACTCTAATTCGCAGCAATTTTCTGGAATGCAGACTATATAAAACAATTACAGGGAAAAGCAGGTAGGTTCTAACAAGAAGGCAGAAATAACAGAACACAAAATAGTAGAAAAATTGCTAGCACAACAAATGTTTGACTGAAAAAAAATTCCCTACAAAATACATGCATTAGCCAGCTTAATCCCTTAGAAAAATTTATTTATCTTCCCTCTGAAACGGTGACATACCCCTCAAATGCCTGTGACCAAAAAGAGCATGGTGGCATCCAAAATTAATGTTAAAAAATAAAAAAAAAAAAAAAAAATAAAAGAAATTAGAAAGAACCATTGTAAGTGCCTGTTTATTAAAAAAAAATTTGGTTATGGAAAGCTTTAAAAATAAATAAATAAATACATACATACATACATATATAAATAGTTTACATTTTTGTGAATTGGTTTATGTAACCTTGTGAGAAACATGGATTCTCTGTTATAAGTAAAAAATCTAACTATAAGATTTTAATATAAGATTTTATGAGGAATCTAAAAGGGCTTGGGAGATGGGAATCAGGAGTAGTTCTTTCAGACAAAACAAAGTATAGGAAGGCTGAAGATCTTACTCACGTTTTGCTTGTTAAATAACTCCCAATAGCACATTTCTGTATCAGACGTATTGCTGCTTCTTTCAAATCAGACTGACTTTTAAAAAAAGCTAAAATTCCCCCTAGGAAATGGATAACACTGTGAGAAATGAAAACAGAAAGAGAAGAAGCATTTCGGACATATTGCTTCAGCTATAAATTTGTGTTCTTGATATTTATACTATTGTGCAGTTCCAAATTAGCCTTGAAATTGGTACTTGAGGGATCTCTCAAGCAATTATTCTCTCACTAAAGACAAAGTGAGTAGGTATTCAGGAAAAATCCATCTTGCTACCCGTTAGTCATTCATGCCATCAATGAAAGCAGCAAGGCATCTCGATGGAAGGGGAGGATAACATATATTTCCCGTACAGGCAAAAAACAGGTAAATTTTTTCAGACCATGATTTATGCATAAGATGGGCATTAGAGCATGATTTACACAAGTTTTACAGGCCCCTGAAAACCTTTTATATTAAATTAGATACTACAACAGGATTAGTAAATCTCATCTTTTTGTCAGATTTTTTTAACTTATTCACAGAAACTGGAGTTTTCCTCAGCATCCCAACAAAGAGCTTCTGTTTTGTCTATTTTCCATTGATGTGAATGAAAGACCATGGAATCATAGAACGGTTTATTTTGGAAGGGACTTTAAAGATCATCTACTTCCAACTGCTCCTGCCATGGACAGACACGTCTTTCACTAGACCAGGTTACTTAAACATCCCTCATGTCTGACCTTGAATACCTCCAGGGATGGGGCATCCATAACTGTTCTGGGGAACCTATTCCTGTACCTCACCACCTTCACTGCAAAGGACTTACTTCCTCCTAATATCTTATCTAAACCTATTCTTTTTTTAGTTTAAAGACATTCCCCCTTTTTCTGTCACTACATGCTCTTGGTAAAAAGTTCCACTCTATCTTTCTTATAGGATTCCTTCAGGTACCGGAAGGCTGCAATTAGGTCATCTCTTTTCCAGGCTTCGTTCTCTTAGCCTATTCTAAGTCGAGAGATGCTCCACCCCTCTGATCATATTGTCGGCCTCCTCTAGACTTGATTCCACACATTGATGCCTTTCCTGTGCTGAGGATCTCAGAGCCAGGTGCAGCACTCCAGGTGGGGCTTCACCAGAGCACAATAGAGAGGTACGATCACCTCCCTCAACATATTGGCCACACTTTCTTTTATGCAAGAACAAATGAAAGATAAAAGAAAACAACTCCTACTGAAGATACAGAGGGATAGAGAGCTTCTGGGATAGGTTGGGGCATTCAATGAGAAAAAAAAAATGTTGCAGAATACTTAATTAATGGTAGCAGAAGAACTTCATTTCAGATTTGTTTAGCTAAAGCAGAGAAAGCTCCTGTGGTCAAGGTGTGACAATTGTTCTATTGTTTCTTGCACAAGTGTCACTTCTGATGTAATTTACCAGAATCATACAGACAGCTATGCCCTAAGAGCTAGATGGATGATAGTGGACAATTTTGGCAAAGACTTTGTTTCAGACGTGAATTTCAATGAGCAGTTCTGACGCAGGGAAGGAAGAGAAGAAGTTAATGAGAAACCACATCTGGCATGCAGTTCCTAAATTGGTGAAGCTTTGTGTACTTTGCTTTTTTTATATTTTTTGACGGAAATAGAAAGGTAATGGTACTCTAATGTGCAGAGCAGTAACAGGCAATCTCATGAGATGACTAAGCTAGAGCCAAAGCTGTTACTGCAAGGCAGGAGAAAAACACTTCACAAAGTCTGCACATTCTTCAGCTACCTCCAAAGGTTTCCTCCATGACAAGCATTCTATACATTTTAATCTAATATTACCTAGTCTAACAATAATTTTTTCTCCAAATTTAATTATGGCATTGATCCATGTTGCAAACTGGCTAGTGCAATGAAGCTTATTATCACTGCAGGCTGTATAATGTTTCTAAAACTCAGCATAACAGATTCATTATACATCTGTATATGTTTACATATTTGTTAAATATTTGTTGTTTATATTGTGGATAAGTTTTACTTTCACTAGGGCAACAATAATTTTAGAACATATATTTTCATATTTAGGTATCTGGCAGTGTACGTTGAGAGGTATCTGCTATGTCATACAATATACAGTCTTTTGTGGTTCATTACAATACACTCTGCAAATTATGAGTCGTCTCCTTCCTTCTAAATGAAATTTGTTTTCCAAACTTTGTTCCAGCATAATTATACAGGGAATAGGCATACAATAGAAACTATGGAAGTTTCAAAAAGAGCTGCTTGTTTCACAGCATATTTGACATAATTTACCAAACACCCTAAAAATGGAAGAAAGCACATAAAAAAGAAAAGCAGAATATTCCATATCTCCCTAATCATATTTCTAGTCTAGTGTGGAATATGCTTTCTCAGAGTCAGTGTGTATGTGACAGCTAGGGATTGGATTGATATTAATTCTGAGACTTAATCAATTGTGATTTTCTCATCTTGAAAAGATTATGAAATAAAGTTACACTTTTTTACTTCTAAGGCTTAGATCATGAATTAAATTGATCATGATATAATAAACAATAAACATATAATACTTGAATGAATCAATGAAAAATATCTACCTAGAAAATAACTAAAAAACAAGTACTTTTTTCCCCTATTTTTCCTTGTCTTCTCTCTTGGTTCAAAAGAGACTGGGATACATGACAGAAGGTACTATTAGAAATCTAAGTTTTAAATACAACATCTATTAATTTAAGTGGTTGAAAAGCTCTCTAATTTCTTTTTCTCAGGGAACCTCTCTTAGTAGACAATTAATGCTCATGGGGACTAATACAATTTTATGCCAGACTGGCTTTAGGCAGGACATGGGTACAACCTGGATAAAAACTTCCCAATTTTATTATTAAACTTACTTCTTTCTCTAAGTATTTAGACAGATACAGATTTAATTTTTTTTCTTTGAGGGAGAGAGTAGAAATAGTGGAGTGGTTTTTAATGAGTTTCCTGTTACGTATCCAAAGCATTTTTGCAGAAAGTAGAAGAAAAGGTTTTGATACTGTAGAAAAACTTTAGTCTGACAGGAAAGTCTCAGGCCACACTGTACAAGCCTCTGAAGCTGCTTCTTTTTTTTTCTTCTATGCTGAAATAGACATGGGAACCTCCAAACCATTGGTACAAATGTCCATAATAAATACAAAATTATTGCTTACAGGCCAGAAGTGGCATTTGAAATCATGGTGTTGATTTTTCTGGAAGCAGCAATGAAGCTACAAGGAGTCCAATGGCAATCAACAGAGACTTCCAGGGTCTTGGGATAACTTGTTAAGGGATTGAGAATGATGAGAGAAGTAACAAGAATCAGATTTATACACAATCAATTGTATCTGAAAAAACATGACTAGCAGGTGTGGGAATGAAACTGGTAAATTGGGCAAAAAAGCATCACACTGTCAGAGAGGTGCGAGGTAGCCCACCAGAAGCTAACAGGCCCATGAGGGAAAATGGTTTTCCAGCAGTTCCCAGGCTGCAAGTATGAAAAACACAAGATAAGTTACTATGAGACTGAGTTTGTGAAAATACCACCTGTTGAGTGCCAGCTAGGAAAACAGTTGCTAAACGTAGGCTACAAACCCAAGTACTTTCTGTAAACATAGCTTGCTCAATTCTCTATAGGAATTACACAGCTGCTTAATAAACCTCGATTCAGTGTTTTACCTCTGCTGGGTCCATGCTCTCATCTGTCATCATCAAGAAGGACCAAGGTAGTGATTGTCGCCCTGTGCTTGGCACTGGTGAGAGCTCATCTCAAGTCCTATGTCAAGTTTTGTGTCCTTTACTACACAAAAGACATTAAGGTGATGGAGTGTGTCCAGAGAGGGGCAATGGAGCTGGCGAAGAGTCTAGAGAACAAGGCTTATGAGGAACAGCTAAGGGAGCTGGAGTCATCTAATCTGCAGAAAAGGAAGTTCAAGAGACACCTCATTGCCCTGTAAAACTACCTGAAAGAGGTTGTAGTGAGGTGGGGGTCATTCAACAAGTAATAGGACGAGATGAAGTTGTCTCAAGTTACACCAGAGGAGGTTTTGATTTGAAATTAGGAAGCATTTCTTCACATAAAAATTGTTAACCATAGGAACAGGCTTCCCGTGGAAGTGGTGGAGTCAGTAATCCTGGAAGTATTACAAGACACGTAGATGTGGTGCTCAAGGATATGGTCTAACAATAAACACAGCAGTGCTCAGTTAATGGTTAGACCTGATGATCTTACATGTCTTTTCTAACCTAAGAAATTCTTTGATTCTATGATTCTGTGAGGTTTCCTTAGCAACACACATTCTCGTGAAATTTGAAAAAACTCCTTCGACATACTTGGGTCTTCCTTCAATGCATTAAGTTTGTTCTCATCACATGGAAAGAATTGCTGTGAGGGAGGCACATATCAACCTGAGGCACTACTGAAAATTTACTCAAATTAAACCACTGTAGCACTTCCCTAGTACAGATGTGTTTATATAAATGCTACATGGTAACTTCAATAGCCAAATTTTCACCTGAGACCTTTCTAGAACATGATTTTTATGTTCAGCTGAGTAATCAACAAGGGTGCATAGCAATGAGGGACCGCAGGATTTTTTACAGCAATGTTGGCTTACAATTTTGTTTGGAACTGCTGCCTCAACAGAGAACAGATTTTCCTTTTGATCTTGGCTTAGGACAAGGCATCTGTTTTGTCCTGTAAAAATTCAAACAGTGACTTCTATGATAACAGCCAAAATTTTGAGAGTCATTAAAATAGGAATATAGAACTTACTACAAAAATGTCTACTATTAATAATCTTTTTATTTACAGTAGAATGGCTTCCAGAAGGTGCTTTGTAAGAAAAAGGATGGCACCTTACGTAAATACTAAGAACCAAAGTAGACTGACTGGTTTTTGGAGACTTTCCTTTGAAGCACAGGTCCTAGGGAATGGCTTGCCCTGCAAGAGAGTTTGGTGAGATACTGGAACTCCAAGAATTATTGCCTTGGATGAGTGTTGAGCTGTGAAGTTATTTCCATTGTGTGCATGGTCATCTCCGGACACAATTGTAGCTACCATTTTCAAAATATTTTAATGCTTCAGCCTTGAAAAAACACAATTCCTCCTTTTTTGCCTTCTTCACCTATTCTGCACAGTATCTAATTTCACCATCTTAATTATGTATAATATTAGTAACTTCATAATTAACTGTGACTCTTCCTCTTCTTATTTTTATGCCCAAATAGGCTGTCATACTGGCATAGTTTCTCTAAGCTTTTAATAATCCTCTTGATGGAATCAAATAATTGAAAAAATACACCACTTTCTTCACAATATTGCATGTGATTAATTAATGTAACAATCTTCTACAGTGTTTTAATTCATTTATGCTAGAATTATTCAAAATCATGGAGACACAAAATATGGTTGTTCTTAATGCATCAAAAGTTACATTTGTTGATGGTATTTTACATAACATAACTCCCCTCTAAGACAGAGCAATAAACTTTTAGAATAAATAGAATATCTTCTTACAAATACTGACAAGCTATTGCAGGTTTTTAGTGGAAGGTCAAAATATGGCTTTCCTCAAGTCTTTCATTTAAAAGGAAGATTTCTTTTTTTGTTTTTTCTTTGTTACTTCTAATCCCTGACAATATTTCTCTAGGTATATAGTTCCTTTGCTATTTGAGCTTTGATCAGTTGATTGACTTTTTTCCCCGGGATTCAATTAGACTTGTCTAGTGTTAAGATATGGCTGATAAATTTAAGTATACAGTTAGTATATAAATATTAATAAAGCTATGAAACAAACAACAAGGTATTATAAATGTTTGGTATTGATATCCTAGTAACTTGATAAGCATTACTGCAGCTGCCATCAGTTGGAAATGGAATTGAGTTATTCAACAAGGAAATTTCAAGTAATAACCACAAATTCTTCTGTAATTAGTTCCCAATTGTGAATCAGAAGTATTGTTACCAGTATTATCTTTGTGGATTTTACTCCAAATGGACAAGAGTCTAGGAGGAAGTCATTTGTATTGAATTTTGGTCCTTATATAAGTGAGACTGAAAGCAATGTCAAATATGCGCTGCTAGACCATTTGGAATATACAATTTTTCCCTTCTTCATTTTGCTTCCTTTAGGTACCTTTAGGGTAAGTATGGTCATTCATTAAGGTCTGTTGAAATTAAAGATATTTGCCAGGTCAGTTTTGTAATGGGAAATAGATGTAATTTAAATCTTATGAATGACAAAACTTAACCCTTTGGAAATGCAAAGAATAGAGAAAAAGAAGTGGTAGAAGTGAAAGAAGAAACTAAATGCTAGTCACTAGACCCAATTCACAGGCTGAATATCCTTCCAATTCTTTATAGAGCTACTGTGCCAAGCCCAAGTGAAGAATTTACATATATAAAGAGGCACTAGATAAAAGAAGGTAAGAATTACCTGGTTGTTCCTTCCAGATATGGCTGTAAAGTCTGCTATTTTAAATTTCTTCAGTCATCTGTGTAATGACTGCAAAAAGATCTAATCGAGTTTGAGTTCCCTATTTTCTTATTCTATTTCTGATGCCATCTCTCAGGAAGACACACGTTTCCTTTACATTGCTCTTCTAAGACTAAATCATCTGTCTGCAATATGTGCCTTTATAACATTAACAATGTAATTTTGTCAAATATAACTATGTATGCCATGTTCTGAAGAAATGCAACGTTTATTCTAGATATTATTTTAACAGGACACCCAGAAGTGTTAAAGATTGAAGCTTATAGAAAAGAACCAGGTTCTCTAACCCTATGTGCATGAAATTTCCTGAACACGTGGGCAACTTGATAGAGTCCATAAGAAACAAAATATGTCATGCAGTCTTGTTAAGTTCATTGAGCTGGAACGAGCAAGTACAAGGTAGTTAGTACATCTATCCTGCTGTAAAAAACAGTTGAACAAAATTAAGAAATCAGAAACCGTCAGTCAGTTTATGTAATGTTATGGTCATTGCTATTGGAAAAGAACAACAAGAATATTTGAAGAGACAAAGGAAAAAAAGGAAAGCAGTCCTTTTTTTAACTTCTGCTCAAAAGTACCATAATAAGAAAATTTATGTTAGCCACCCTTTTTAGAAAACATTGAAGTTAGCATGAGATACCCCTTTTGACAGAACATAGACCAGGATGTACTGGACTTAAGATGCAGAGAAGACTTAAGATCCTAATTTATAGCATAATCACTAAATATATAATAAGTCAAAACCATCTAAAAGTTAAAGGTAGGAAAGCAAAACTAAAAAATTTAGTTCCTACAATATAGCAATTGGTGAGAGCATAGATGGAAGCAGACTAAGTATCTCCCTTCTGATTCAAGCACATCAGTCTGGACCTGCCTTCTATTTCCAGCTGAAAAACCCAGGTGCAATGTAAACACTAAGAATCACTAAGTAGGTTGTGATCCTCCTTTATACCCTTGTGTACAATTTCTGAAGCACTTATGCCTTTACAGAGCCAGTACAATGGGTCACTTGAGGCCCCAGATGGTACCTTCACCTTCTGGACAAAATATTTAATTTATATGTTAATTTCATGTTACCCAAATTTTTGTAGTTGCATGCAACATGCAATACATACAGTAAACCTTTGTATTAATATCTTCAGAAAGAAAGTTCAACAATACAGACATTTTCTTCTTTGAGCATGGGATAGCAGTTATTTACCTTTGTTTCACCTGAAAATTGAGATTTCAGCTTCTGGTAGAGTGTTCTGTTTACTGTTCTCTTTTCAGACTTGTTTTCTGCATCAACTCAGATTTAATAGTTCTATGTTCATTGGTCTCTTTTCCTGTATTCAGCCATAAAATAAGGATAAAATAGGCAGAATGGCAGGAAGAACTCAAAAGGAGGAACTAGTCTGAACTATACCGGTTATTGGGAGTTAAAGAAGTAAGTGTGTGTGCATGTGCATGAGGGAGGTAGATGAGAGGAAAGGATAAGAAAAGAGACAGAAAATACTATGCTCCCATGTTTCTCCATCAATGTGCTCTTAGTAATGACTTGGCAAAGGCCTTTAGTTACTCAATCCATTCCTTAAAACTGTAAAGAAATAAACAAAATCCTTTCACAAGATCAGCAATATTTTTTTTCTGTTGAAGCAACACTTGGAGAGACAGACAAAGTGACTGCTTTTATCTTCCTCTCTTTTGTGCTTCATCTGACAGTTATCGTTTCTTTAACCATGTCTACAAGCAAAACACATCACTTTACATTTCTGCAGGGTCTCCTGTCATTGCAATGATCCATGGCATCCTGTTAAAGCCTTCACATTAAACACGTAACTGAAAACAATCTGACTTGTATTCCTGGGATGACTATGAAGATTGAAATACTGAAGATTACTGAAAGCAATGAATCAAAATGACTGGCTTGAGCAGAAGAGACATATGAAAAAAAGTGTGCCTGATCTTCTACTTTGCATGTTGTGCAGCCATGTACACTATTTAAATATGGGGCACAGTCATTTCTATTCAGATTTAACAACATCTGGACAATCTATCTCACTGAACTCAGTCTGTTCAAAAGCAGATACTATTTTTTCCAGACAGAGATGTTATTATCCAGTTACACGCTAGTGATATCAGCTAATTGTAGATCTATTTGGTGCACCTGCCCTAGAGTTCCTATAGAATGAAGAAAATAAAATATATTGCAGAATGAGCAATTTGACCACATTTGACTCCTTACAAGTATAGTTTAGGGTAGAATTAATTGAGTTTTAAATATACGGTTTTCTGTCCTTAGATCATTAAGAGATTTTTGCATGAGCAGTGTCATCAATAACGGACCACATCTGTTGTCACATCGACAGAATTAGCCAATATCCTTGTTAAAAACAAGTGATTAATCAAACATCAGCACAAGGCTTAACAGATTCTTCATAAAAGTTCTTCAGCCTGAAATACCTCATAAATTAGTCAGTGAGTACTTTTAAATAAACAGCTCTTTTGTGTAATCTGTATCGACTCATATCTTAAAGAAGAGATGCAGGAGTACCCTAACATTTACCAGAAAAAGAGTATGTTAATTCAGTTATATTTAGAAATTAGATATTTCTAAAGACAAAATCTTCCTTCCTGGAGAAAACAGAGCTCATTAATATTTCCTTTTTTTTTTTTTTTCAATTAAGTGTTCAGGTGAAATAAGTGCAGGAGTTAATAGTTCACTCTTTGACAAATAAGAAGCGTTAAGGATACAAAAAAGCCTCAGACAGCAGGCATTTAGCAACCTGAAGAATTGTGCACAGTTTAGCATAACCCTTCTTCCTTTTACAAAGTAAAGCCTATAGCTCTGCATATGTTTGTAATTACAGGAATTTATTTTATGTGTCTTAGATCTGAAAATGGTAGGGAACATTCCTTTCCTTTTTTGTTTGTTTGTTGATTAAGAAACGGCCAGTTTCTTTATGCTGGTTTGCACCTGAATCATAGAATCATAGAACCTTTATGCTGGAAAAGGCCTCTAAATTTATTATGTTCAACCATAAACCCAGCATTGCCAAGTCCACTAAACCACATCTCTAAATTCTACATCTACATGTCTCATAGCCTCTACTACTTCATTAGTCTAAGGAGGCACAGTTTTACATGTCCTCTGATTAGTATCCTTAAGGACCTAAACCTTGAATTTTTGTAGGAGATTGAAAAGATCTCATAACTTGTCCCTTTTCCTAAATCTCAGTCACCTTGGGTAGTGCCTGTTGCATAAAGCAGTAGGCATTGCTCCCTAAAGCAAAATTAAGTTCATTACTTGTTGTATCATTTTCCCAGCAGTTCTAACTCGGTAGCAGGTTATCAGCTTACTGCTTCCTGCCTATCCATGAGCAGAAAAGAGGAACAGTTTTCTAATGGCATTTCAGACTCAGCCATTCTCAGCAGCTTAACAAGTCAGTATTTCCGAAAACTGTCTTTTCATCTTCAACATTTAGATTCAGAGTAAAGATTGATTTGTTCTCCCTGTTCAAAAGCCACAAGGTCCAAGATAATAATTTAGTATAATAGGGCTGTAGTGGATCAACATTAGAAAAGCCTCTCATGTCACAAATCTTTTCTGAAACCATTGTGCAGGGTATACTTGGGAGTACTATGAACTCCTACAATCGCTGAGGGCAAGAGAAACAGGATGTAGTTGACAGCAGTCATTGACTTGTGCCACACATTTGTGCTCACACTTGTGCTCACAAAGATTGGTCTTAGGTTGACAGAAGGCAGATCTGTCTTAAATGTGCTCTGATGTTCCCCAGGTTTTCACTGGTACACTGAGTTCTCTCTCCCACTACATCGGTCTTGCCAGGTGGCCATCATTGTTCCTGAAGATCATCTTTAACATGAGAATAGATGAAAGCTGTGGTCTGCTTGCTTAGTTAGTTTGTCATATGTGGGTTGTGAAATACAGTTCTTTACTCCAGGAAGTTTAAGTTCCTAACTCTAGCCAGAAAATATAAGTATGAATATATGCATGGTAACTCAAGTGTTCATGGCATTCATGGAAGTTGTAATGATTAGGATTATGAGTGATAAGAGCCAGCAAAGTTAATAAATCACAAGTAATCTTTCCTTTTCTTTTTCTATCTACTGCACTTAGCCTTTGCAGACATACCAAGGTTATTTTCAACTCAAAAATAAGCAGTTTGGACCACTGTGATGTTTCTGTAGTCTTAATTGCTATATATATGTAAGAATAGGATATTACAAGGAGCTTAGTCATTTTGTTGAGCAAAATTTATTTGACTAAGCCACATATCTAGAACAAAACCACAGCAGAGTTTTACCAGAAGTAGTTTCCCAGGAAAGGTGTTAGAGGTAAGAAATAAATGTTCCTTCCTAATCTGGAAGGAGAGGGACAGGTTCTGAGAGGTAGCATTTAGATCAAAATGTACAAATGCTGCCAAGTTACTAGTTGCCCTCACTCTCCCTATGTATGGTCTCCATACTCATGCTAATTCAAGTACTACTTTACGTCCTTATACAAGTAAGCGCTCGGGTTTGAGAAATCACACAATGATTATATGTAAATAATACCCCAATGCAGTCTCAGTGAATAGAGCCCACTGGCTGTTGTGCTCCTGAAACACAGGGTACACATTATACTGCTTCAGAGCAAAATGAAATACAATTTTTTTTCTAAGGGAGATGAAGTGAACATCAAGGCAAGTTAAACAGTACATGCTGTGAGTCTCTATTGAGGAAAAATAGTGTCAAAAACCTTAGTCAGGGGTTAATTGATAATCGGTTTAATTATTCATGTGTTATTAATGATTACTAATGAGAAACATTAGAATAATCAATGTTCCAGCCCAGTGGTTTGCCAGATGTCATGTTAATTGCAACTGAAGATAGCAGTAGCTTAGCAAAACAGAGAAACAATTAGCATGATTGACTCAAAGCCACCTCACACCTCCCTGGAGCATTGTCATAGCAGCACTATAGAGCAGCATAAAATTCTCTGGGTTTGCAGAGTGAGAAAAGAATATTCCTAATAGCCTTTGATATAACCCTGGGTTGTCTCATAAAAGCTAAAAATTACAGTAAATCTGACACAAGCCAATATATTTTCTTCGAGAGATTACTATCACAGGCTAATAAGCAAGGAATGATAAAATAACCTACAGTGAATAAAATGCTAACACCAGTACTGTTAATGGCTAATTGAAATTAAAATCTACTCTTTCCTCAGAGAAAAATATGTTGAGTTTTAATATTCTCAATGAAATTTCACTTTAAATTATGCTTTATGACCTGAAACAATAATAAACCACTAAAGTGCCATGCTGTTATTTAAAATATGTAAAGTAAGTTCTTAAACTACAGGTATTATAAAATGCTGAGGAGTTGAATTTTATTCTGTAAAGATTTCATGCCATAGTTGAAACAGGAACTTCCATCTGGTTTAAATGGATAAACTGCAAGACTGGATTCAGTGAGAGGAGGATATGTATCCCATCTCATAACACAGTTCTCTCTATCTCTCAACACCCAATTTGATCCACAGCTGCAAACAGAAAACTAGAATGTTTGTCTGCACATTAGTTGAGTCCAGGTGGCTCCTCTCTAACCTAGACTTGGTCCTATGATGGCAAGAGTGTCCAATCCTGTGCATGAACAACAGTTCCTAATTGTGGAATTCTGTTTAACAATTCAAAATCAGCAGTGATCCTATCTGCCTTATTTGTTAAGCATGTGGTAGGGCTAAGAAGTTTCCCCACTAAGGGTTAGTTGTGTATGAGGGGTCTAGGCTAGTCCCCTGGCATCCTCTCACAGGACTAAAGGAGTAAGGTGACATGACCTGCATTGAAGCTGGAAGGAATGAAGAATAAAGGGAAAATTCTTCTACAAACATGCATTTTTGTAATGTCCTGGATACCTGGTGACCTAAAATGAGGTTTAGTCCTTAGGATCTGAGATTATAATAACTTACTTAGCTAGGCAGAGTTAAGGTTTGTAAGTCCCTTATCCATGTATTAAACACTGTTGCTTTCAGCAAATGGATATGGGAAATGCAACAGTGGCCTAGAAGAAAAAGCTACTGAAAGGTCTTTGTCTATGAGGTTTCTGAGTTTTGTAGTTGTGACATGCAGTCAAAAGTCTTGGGCTTTAGTGTAAACTGCCCTAAAATTCGTGTGGCTGAGCTGGTAGAGACAGTAGAGGGTCAGGATTTCATTGCAAGCACAAAAAAACAGTATCTTGGTTGTTTCTTTTTTTCCTATATATATATATATATGTACATATATGCAGTTTGTTGTGCTAGAAGTTGTATCTGCAATATCTAGGGATTGCTTTTTATAGTCAGTCAAGATATCTGCAGTGAGAGATACATACATTCTTTGATTTTAAAGTAACAAAATAAAATTGGTGAGTGGAGTTGAAATAATGGAGAAGCTGTTCTTCAAATACTAAGAAAAATCCCTTCAGGCATTTCACTCTGCCCAAGAGAAAAGAGAAACACTCATCTAACAAATAAATGAAACAAGTTTACTTTTTGACTCTTGCTTTGGCTTTTCTTCCATGATACATCTTCTGGAATCTTCTCCACTAGTTCATTTTATGTAAAGTTTCTCTTTTGTCTCTCACTGATGTTTCTTGTTGTTGGGGTTTATAAAATTGCTTTTGCTTTGTTTTTTTAAAATCTGGAAAATTTTTTGTGTAAATCTGTTCATTCTCTCCTTTTCAACCTACTGGTTTTCACATGAGAATCCACACATTCAGCAAGAGCAATGACTATCACTTTGATGGATTTGGGTTGGTTGCATATTTATCAAAGTTTTAGTTGTTTATAGGAATAATTTTGAAATCATTTAAGTGGTCCAATTGTTGCATGCAGATTACAGAAATAAAAATTTACCAACATTTTAATTCCTTTTGATAGACAGCAGTAAAAATCAGCAAGTAGCAGCTATTAATTCAAAAGTGGAAAACAGAGTAAAGAAAAGCTCATGTGAACATGTCTGCAAATCAGAGCCCAACCTTACCACTAAGAGAATTTCCTAATTGCACTAGAAGGGATCTTGAAAGACTGACTAATATGTCTTGGATATAGAGGCTACATGTTTACCTAATCTATTTTTAAAGGAAAGCAATTCATAATGTCAGTATTTCAATTCTAGTGCTTCTCTTCTCTAAGAATTAGACATTTATTTTTCTTATTAACTGTCTTCAATTTCCTTTGATGATGACTGAGCAGATTTTTATCATCCATTTTTATTGAACATGGAGAAACAATTAGTAATGATTCTTTTCAGAAAAAAAATAGTAAAGAATATCTAAACTTCACTTTTATGGAAACTTCACATTTCCAAAATCCAGTCTTCTTTTCCATCAGTTTGTCCAGCAGGAGACACTTTTCTAAAAATCTGACATTTCTCACACATCTAGACAGTTATGCTGCTTGGTTTTCACTTTTTTAAATGAAATGATAAGTTTTATTCAAAACTGTCTTAATGTATTTACTATACCTTCCAGCATTTTTTTCTCCCTTTCATCAACAGCAAGTTCCTACTGCATTCTCACATGGATCATGTCTTCCTTTTTCTATCCCCATTATCCCTTTTCTCTTATGCATTAGTCTGAGTCCCACTTCTTTACTACCTCCCTATACACTTGGGTTTGTAGATGTCATATTGAAGTTCTTTCCGGCATGTATATTATCTTATTTCCCAGGAATTATCCCAAAACTTCAACAGTATGCTTTTATTTAAATTTAGGCTGTGTTCTCACTGTCCCTGGGAGTAGAAGCCACAGAGTAGATGAAGAGTATCCTATTTTCTGAGTCAGCTGTATGCATCCCACCACTGGGCACAGAAGGCCTGAAGCTTAGCACTGCATGGCTAAATGACCATAAATGCAGCCTGAGCTCAGGGTGCTTAGAGGTCTGTTTCTGCCTCTGGCGCTCCATGTCAGGGCTCTTCTGCAAAAGACTCCTGCCAGCCTACATACATCTGTGCACATTTAACACTAGGAAAGGATTGGTTGAACCTGGGTCTCTGTTACCTTCTGCATTCCAGAGCATTTGGCACTGCTTTAAACCTTTCCTTGTGGATTCTTCACCAGAACAAATCAATGAACAAGTTGCATGGTTGTGAGATTCACAGAGAATCCAACTACTCATCTTTGTTATTGACTTTACTGAGACATTTTTGAGATCTATGCCTCAAAGTCTATCAAAATGTTAACAGTTACCTCACAAATACTTACAGTCATCATGAGAAAATTAGTTCAAATGCAATACATTACAAAACATATTCCTATTTTAACGGAATGAAACATAGCAATATTTCCTACATTTCCAGGCCATTTGGAATCATTAATATTAGGTTTTGCACCTTTTAATATATACTGATAAAGTAAAACTTAGGTAAGGTAATTAAGGGTAGTGTTTCCTTCATTTTAAAAATTTTTACTGCCAATTTAGGGTAAAAAGGTGCTAGTAAATTCATTTACAGCTGTTTTTATGTCCTGCACAGATTCAAACACACAGACTACAGTAAATTACCATAGTTAGCCTTTTTTTTTATTTTAGTATTTTGAGGGATTGTTCAACTTCACAGCATAAATTATAAATTACAGATGTTCATATGCCAATTTGAGAAGCCACCAAAACTTTCAAATGTAGATTTGTATCTATTTAAAATGAAAAAATACCCGGGTTTTGGAAAGGATTTTTGACAACTCTATTCATTATGAACGTGTTGGATTTCACCATCAGTGTACCCCCCCTTCTGTTAATGAGCCATTACTGCTTTAGCAGAAAATGTATATCACATGTATTCAAGGAGATCATAATTTGACCAACAGAGCATCTCCTTAATTTTCCATGTGATTATGCTGTAAACAAAAAGACAAAATAAGAAATGTAAGGTAGATATTACTGGGAACTTAAGAAATTAATACAGATGATTTGTACATTTGTGATTTTGTACCAAACTAGTGACCATAAGTACAAATCCAAGCCTAAGCTATCATGAAAGCAGAGCTCCAATAAGTAAAGCCTGGTATTCAGGCTTTCCAACAGTGCATTCCTCAGGTGTAAGTGTAAAATTATTCATTTTTACCTCATGTGTCTTATTGTAAGAAACACTGTGGCATAAAATCAGTTTATGATACATGACCTAAAATGAACTGTTATTCTGGGATCCTTCCATACGGTTCAAATGGATTTAGTTTCAAGCAGAGCAAGAAGCACACCCCACATATGTTTTAAATCATAATAATAGTAGAGTAATACCATATGTGCTGAAATTTCAGGGCACAGCAGGAAGAGGGTCAGTCTGTGCTGAACCTTATTGGCTCTGCTGGCTTCTGTCACAGAACAATACTCTGCAGTTGTAAGGGAGTTTTTTTTCAGTTTTAATACAAATGACACAGTGACAGAGAAGTAAAACAATTGTCTTTCTCCTGAGCCTAATTATAACAGCAGATGAAAAATAATAAGGGGCTTAGGTCTAATTTGCTAAGTGAAAACTACCTACCTACACAGCTGTTTTATTTATGAGGGGTGGCAGGGTTGGAAAGAAATCCTGATATGAAAAATAGCATGGAAATTTGTGAGCAACAACAGAAAAAGTAATTGTCTACATGGCTTTATGTGTGAATAGGAAACTGATACTCGGTTTGATATTGATTTTTCTCTAAGCAACATGTTGTTATTTACAAAAGCAGATGTATTTTTCTCAGATATTCAGTGCTGCATGACTTGTGCTGTGTCTCAATCACCACATTATGTTATGTAAGGCAACAGCTGAATCCTGAGATGAGCCAGCTGCCAAATATCGTGCTAAAAAAGCTATTGTCTCATAAGGAATCAACAGCCTTTGCAGTAATTAAGTCCCTCATTGTTTGGCTTAATACAAGCTATTTCAGAATGTATTGTTTCATTTAATATAAGCTATTTCAGAGTGTAATAAAACATATTTTGGAAGTTAGACTTATCAGGTCCCATTATAATAGCACTCAGCTTCTTTCAGTCACCACTAAGGCACAACTGTCAGTCTAATAAGATTTATAACCATGTACGCTTGGTTTACTGGGCAAGTAAGAGCTAGTAAGGTCTATTCCGCATGCCAGCCATTTGTAATTGTAACCTATAACTCAAATTAGCTTTTGTTCAACCGACCTGATGGTTCTTATCATTATTCCCTACATCCCCATGCTGTCACCACTCTGCAGGTTTTCAGAGAGTTGAGAACACCTCACAATGGTGTAAACTGGTACAGAAAAAAAGTACATCCCCAAGAGAGCTCTTGCTCTATATATAGATAATCATAAGCACTTTCTTTGTGACAGAGATAACACTTCAATGTTGAACTGGCAGAGACAAGGTCTGCCTGCCCAACACACTAGGGAATGACAGAGAGAGACTGAAACTTTCTCCTGCTGGTGGAGGTGCTTACACCAAACTGTGTAACTTGCATGACACTTGTTTATTCTCTTAGGGCAACACCATGTGTAGAATGACAGCTTGAATGGTTAAGATGTTATGTGCTGAGGAAAAGTACTATTAATTTTTAATCTACAGTTTCAGATGTATTTACAGTACAGAAGACAAGGTCAAAGAGTAGTGCCTTATTCTGGGACCAAAGAGTGCTGAATTTTGTGATAATTCTTAGATATGTGAAAAAAATCTCTCCACAGTCCTGTACCATGGTGATAGAAGTTGTAAACCTCTCACTCAGAGTGTTTTTAGTGGAACTTTCATCTGAATTCAATATTATGTATGCAGTCAGTTTAGATGTGCTCTTGGCCACCACCACTGAAAAGATCTGCTGTTGCAGCCTGTAACTGTTGCCATCTCCTACACATCTAAGCATCCGTGACTTGGTAGGACACATCACTGCAATTTGCTGAATCACTGACCAGAATCAACATGTGTGTGGGCCGGTTATGTGCTTACCAGCTCTCAAACTGAGGTCAGCTGATCAGGTTAGCTAGAGACGGAAAACATGACAGAGAAGATGAAAACGAGAATGAATATTTGCAGGTTCACTGGTAAAATGGGTATTACATGGTTGAGACTGGCAAATAGCAGTGCATTATATAGCATGCTCTGAACCCATCTATACACAAACATATCAATCTCTGGGAGCACTTGGATGCTACAGATTCACAGGGTATTGACAAAACAGATCCATTTTGGGACTGATCTTTTGTAATCTCTTAATGTCAACATATGGGAACTGTTAGAAAGTCTGAAGACAGTGAGTCAGGAAGCTTTGACCCTACTGATTGTGCACATACTGTAATAAGAACAGTAAAGGATGTTTTGTATTGAGTTTAGGAAGGCATCAGTGAGGTCCTGTACTAATCTGACTTCAATGGTGAAAACTGAAATAAGGAGAGAGAACCCTCTTAGCACCAAATTTCGTACAATCATTGGTCTACGAAAAACTGGGGTTTCAGCTTCCCATACCCCTGGCAGTGATTGTTGTTTGCAGATAGATGAATGAAGCTCTGCCTACCATCTGTCCTGACTCTGATGTCTGCAAGGTGCCATGCAGGTCTTAAGTGGATGAATTACACTAGTTCACAGCCACAGAGCCATCCATCCATCCAGGCCTTGATGTTACAAGCTAGAGAGTGATGTAACCAAATGGTGTCATATGATGCCTAATGACAGATTTTACACTGATTTTGTCACAGATTTTGCACTGAGCATGTTCAAATTTACTGCAACTTACCCTGTCTATTTCCAGCCCATAACTGGGTAGGAGTTTGACGCAGTATGCAATCTGATATCTAGTTTCTTGTGTCCAGCTCGTTCAAATTGTGATGGATTAAATATTGAATTGTATCACAGGATGCAGCAAGT
This sequence comes from Serilophus lunatus, assembly GCA_013399895.1. Classification (NCBI taxonomy): domain Eukaryota; kingdom Metazoa; phylum Chordata; class Aves; order Passeriformes; family Eurylaimidae; genus Serilophus; species Serilophus lunatus. The sequence goes on from VXBA01001265.1 coordinate 323,499, forward strand.
GAGAGAAAAATTGTATGGGGTACACAGAAGAGGCATGCTGAATGTATTCTCTGTCATGAATTTTGACTTAGGAATCAGAGACTATAAGACTATTTGCATAGCTAATTTTCATTCTATGATACAAGATAAATAATAATTTAGGAAGTCAAATTTTGCTGAAACCAGCTAAGGCTTTTACTTTCATGACTTGAATTAATGAAGATCTCGTCTTGGACTCTGCTGAGCGCGTGAGTTGTTCCCTGATTCCGCTAGGTAATTTTTTAAAAAATTGTTTATTTTAAGAAAAGTACAGCAGTGCAGAAGTCAAACTCATTTCCTGCCATAATCTGGGACTAGTTAGTGCAAACCTTTAGCATAGATCAATACTTTAACATTCTGTGAGTTAATAAACAACTGAAGCACAGCTACGGGCATATGGAAATATCACCATGTATTTAATCTAGTAAAGTCATAATTAAAAATATAATTATGTAAGCAGTCTCCTAAGATCTCTGGTTTGTTTTTTTAAGAAGAACAAATAGCCTGCAGCATGTGAAGAAGACATTTGGGATTTGCGTAGTCAAGGATGTTTGGTTTATTATTTCTTTATATATAATTATTTTATTTTTCCAATAGCTCCAAATCTTTTTCTTACTTTACAGGTAGTTTTGGGTATAAAGCTCTGAGGCATTTAAAATTAATGTGACATTTCCTGCCAATATTAGGATTTAATCAAAAGCAAACAACCATATGAAAAATAAGACATTATATTAAAGAGTTAAGCAATGCCATTACATTTTAAATTAGAAAAGTCATAATGATGCAAACTCAAAAATATGGATATTCTGTCCAGATTGGTTTTCAAAAGAGTTAGAGTTGCATGTGAGAAACTGAAAAATTTAGTATTTAAGCTACTAATCACTGGAGGGGAAAATAGTGAATAACACTCCATGAATGACACTCTTTTTGGCAGAAGATATAATTTGAGATCTTTAAAGCTTTTAGACTTTAAAAATTATTTATAGCCATCCACTTAATGGTGTTAATTATAGATTTTAAACTACTTCCTTGCCATAAAAACATATAAAGAACTAACTTTCCCAGAATAATTGTTTATTAGTCAGAATGTACGTATTTATATACTTATTTATATTATCATTTGAAAAACACCATACAGAGTTATGTCCTATAGTAGTCTACTCCAAGAACTGCTCTAAACAGGCAAGCTCACCCAGTCATTGGAATTATAGGTGACTATCAAATAAATATTTAGCTATTATACCTATAGTTTAGAACCATCTTCAATAATTTTGTAGTTTCGCTTCTTCATATTTGTTTCAAAGACAGTACGCTATTAATCTGTTTGGTTTGCAAAGCATAGGATCCTGAATACAATATCTTCATTTTACTGCTTACAATTCTCCAAGTTCTGTGGAGAGCTAAGGGAAATAATTATATAGATCTTAGTCGAGTGATTAGATATTAGATGACTTTCATACTGAAAGTGAACTATCTATCATTCTGTACTTCTAAAATCAAAATTACTAACGTATATTTAAAAAGAAAACAAAACAAACACACATTAAAAAGCAAAAAACAAAACAAACAATCAAGACCAAAACACAGTAAGAAAAAACCCACAAATTTTTTGTGATTAAGATTTTGACCACAGCTGAAATTTCTGAGGAAAGAGAAAGCTATAAGAAGTCTATATTGTAAACACAGAAGTTTGAAAGCTGACCCAAGGATAAATAAAATATGACACAAATTTTCTGTAGTGTTGCAAAGCTTTTTCTTTCTTCAAATCAATTTATTTCACAGGCATTAGAAATAGGTATCTTTTCAAAGCTGATTTAATTCAAACCTTTAACTTCCCATTATTTCTTTTTATACATTCCCCTCTTTTTCCTTACACTATCTGTGATTCTTTTCAAAACGTTTACCCCACTAGAGCTCTGGTACTGAAGTCACACTTGTTCCATAGGGTGCATTGCCCCTTCAGGGGAAGCCAGGCCTTCCTTTCAACGTTTTTTTGCTAACCTGTTCCACAAAATAGTGTAGCTATCAATGCAGGACCAGTTTGTTTCTGATGCCATGAGTAATGTACTGTTTCCCTAACATCTGATACAAAGCAATAACAATCTAAATAATACGATCTTCTACAACAATCTTCTAATAATTAAATTGTGCTTAAAATTTGTGCATGTACAATAATTCCTTGAATGCATAATTTAATTAATGCATTAAAAGATAGTAACGGCTCAGGTCAAAACAGTTTCAGTCCTTCTCAGATTTTGACTGTATCATGGTAAATTCAATGACACAAAATTTACAGAGTGGTATCCTCACTTATATCTTGCATCTCTTTCTAAGCATTCCTTACCTCACATATTCACATGTATGAACCCTCATATATTCACACATTCAACATCACAGTCACCTGCTGCAGGGTACATTTCTAGCCTGAGAGAAATTCTCCTGTGTTCATAGTTTACTCTGTGCTTCCAAAATCTGAGCCAACATTGAGGTTCAAAACATTTTTGATTCCATTCTTAGGAAATGTTTTATACAGACCAACTCAAACACACCCCCAAAAAAACACAACTTGTTTTCCAGTTAAATGTGTGGTTGTAGAATACAAACTAGGCAGTTTATCTTTAGTCCTCTGTAAACGTAACTGCTACTGATTTTTCCAATTTGCATATCATTCCCATTCTACTTTGTGCTTTCATTTGGAAATGCAGTACTTCAGGCAAACAGTACAGTCTGCAGTGCTTACGTTTCTGAGGTGCAAAAGCCCCCTTCCAGAGTTGTTCTTTATATTATCTTCATTTGACCCTACATTGATCAGAAAATATAAGGATTTTGTGGAATGAAGGAATGCAGGAAAAACTGCAAATCAGAATGAAATAGGATTTTTAATTGTCCTACTTAATTGTATTTCCAAGAATAGAGAAGGAAAAATCCAATTTCAGCAAACAATTTTTACATCTCCATTATCGTAGATCTTGAGAAAGCCCTATGAAGACCGAAACATCAAAACTACTGATAAAATCCATGTGCTCATCCTCAAACACACAGCATATTAATCCTAAACCTTCTTCCTGTCTGTCAGCCTTTGTGAACACTTGATGATGAAAATATCAGAAGCAACCTAATTCAGAAGTCACAGGAAAAAAATGTTTATGGTAAGCCTTATGTTTACGCTTACGGTATGATTATTTTTTAGATGTGTTTTTTTCCTCAGGCCTTTATCATACCAGATTATCTGTGCATTCAAGTTTTGACAGGTAGAAGGATGCATATGTCAAATAAAAAGACTTGACATAACTTTAGACTATTCAGAAGTAACAGTAAAGATGAAAAATAACAAGTTAAGATCCCAAGTCATGTAAACTCACAAAAACTGACAGGCAGCAGAGATCTAAAATCCAAAAATTTACCCAAGTTTATTTGACAAGTGCTGAGTAGTTTGTGGCATGAGGCTTATTGGGGGGGNATTAGTTTGTTTTTTGGGGAGAGCTTTTGGTGTGTTTGTCTTTTGAAAAGGATTGATTTCCTGATTTGGAAAGGGAATTCATTCTCTTTTCAATTAATTGTGCTTTTCTGTGCCCACTGTTTGCTTTTCTCGATATAGTTTCAAATGTTTCTTTGTAAGCTGAATACCTCTAAGATACAAAAGTTTCCACTGAGAAAAGGGAAAAAATAAAAAATGACACTGAAGAAAATCTGAAAAGCATTAACGTGTATTTGTTAACATGTTCATGCTTCTTTTCTTTTTGCAGTACAGAATTAACTAAACAGATTCGAAGTGTAATGGAGACTCTTCTTTACCAAGTACCTCTCAGTCAGGCGCACTGAAGGAACTCCCACACTACCCGTTAAATTGATACATTTGAGAACTGAAAAGGAACTTAGTAGCAAGTGAAAATTCAGATGTAAGAGGCAGTCTTGTGGCTTGTCTCTGATACCTACCGTTCCATTGTTCTTCTTCTTTTACGTATCTTTTCCTTTTCCAAAATCACTGAAAATTTTTCTCCACCCTTCTTCTTGCTCATATCAACCTTTTATGTTTCTGATATAAAACATGAAGAGAAAGCCTTCACAAAATATAGGTTAATTCTTACTCTACCTCAATGTATCAACTCAGGAGAAATATGATCAGAAATTAAAGCCATCTCCTTTCTAATATTCTGTGTTGACACTATATTTTTTTAACTTGACATGATACTGCTCAATTTTTTTCAAAATCTAAGATATGTGAAGTACCAAAATTTAAGAATGCAACATAGTGCAATAATTTGGTTGATGAAAGGACTATTACAGCATCCATAACTCAGCAAATGTCTTCAGCACATATACTATTGAAGCAGACTATGTCAGTACAAACAGATTTAAGCCAAGAAAAAAAAAAAAAATCACAAGCTTTGTTTTGCTTTGAGAAAATAATGAATTTCATTTAAGATTTGTTCAATAACAAAGCTTCTTATACGAGCTTATAAACAGGTGCACACAAGCCTCAAGACCATTGGGGCACATCGGAATTGAATTAGACACATCTTCCTATCCAGATCTCACTTATTAAAGCTAGATGTGCACAACTCCATGAAGGCCAGAATCATATTCTTTCCTTCAATTCCAATGGTGAAAGATGTTACTGATATTTCATGCCTTTCTAAGTCTACAAAAAAAAATTATCTCATAAGTTGTGAATATGAAGAAAGTGGAGATAAGACTGACAGCTCAGCCTTTGCTCTCTCCCAGCATACTTTCAATACTATGTCAGCTAGATTCATGTGTATTTGTGCTCTTGGTGCCACACCAAAATAATCCATAAAACATGTAATGACAGTACTTACTTTATACAACCCACAATGTGCCCTTTTCTCCTCAAGATAGCAGTTAAAAACAATATTACAAAAAAGTTGCCTAAAAGCTGGCTTTTGTATTTCACTACAGTATTTTCTGTACAACAGGAAGATATCAGAGGGGAAAGAGAAAATTATAGAAAATTATAGTTATAGCCTGTAGTAAATATTGCTAAATTTTATAGTGATTTTTTTTTCTGTTTCAGAAGGCATAGAACAAAGGTTATAGGAAATCAATAGATCTCTTGAGATTACAAATTTATGAGGAAAAAGAGCTTACTTTAGAAAACTATTTTGTTCATTACTTCTTTTTCTAAGACAAAAGCAATGTGCCTTGTTACATTCACTATAGTTCATATAAGATCCTCTATTACAGAAGATAGCAGCCCCATCTGTAGCTATAGCACATCTTTAAAAAAGAAAATCTTTTGATGAGCAATAGAAAATTTTTATGGTCTCTAAAGCAACTATCATTTAAGTATATTTTCTTTGTTGTGATAACAATGTCAAAAGTTGTGTGTTTTCTACTTTTCCTGTGGATGGCAAGTTGAATATGAGCCAGCAGCGTCCTGGAAGCCAGGAGGACCAACTGTGTCCTGGAGGGCATCAGGCAGATGGTCAAGTGAGGGAATTGCCCCGCCCTGCTCTGCTCTGGGGCGGCCTCACCTTGAATATTGTGGCATTTTGGGGCACCGCAATATAAGAAAGATATTAAGCTGTTAGAGGGTGTCCAAAGCAGGGCAACAAAAATGATAAAGGACTTTGAGGGGAAGCTATATGAGAGACCCTGAGGTCACTTGGTCTGTTCAGCCTGGGGTAGGGGAGACCTCACTGGAGTCACACCTTCCTTGTGAAAGGAAGAGAACGGACAGGAACTGATCTCTTCTCTGTGGGCAACAAGTGACAGAACCCAAATGAATGGCCTGAAGTGGTGTCAGGTATAGTTTAGGCTTAGTATTAGAAAGAGGGTCTTTATCCAGAGGGTGGTTGGGCAATGGAACGGGCTCACCAGAGGAGTGGTCACAGTGCCAAGCCTGATAGAGTTCAAGAAGTGTTTGGATGGTACTCTCAGGTGCAAGGGGTGAATGGGTGCAGGGCTAGGAGCTGAACTCTATGATCGTTGTGGATCCCTTCCAAGTGGGCATGTTCTCTCATTCTGTTAAGTATCAGGAAAGACTGAACCAAAAAACAAAGGAATTACTCCCCTGGGAAGCTTCTGTAATAGCCCTGCACAGTCTGAGTACTGAGCTGTAACCTGTTCACCAATTCACAGTGAGATGTCAGAGGAAAATTGTAAAATAATTCATCAAAACAAAATACTCTGCAGAACCAAGAATATTTCACTGTCACAGCTTCTCAAGGTGTTTTTTGCTTTCCTCTGCTTGTGCTACAGACCTATTGTTCTTCCTGGCTCAACATACTATGTGGTTACAAACACAAGCTCGGCATCATCTTGTTGCCAGAGAGCACTCACCTGAAGAAAGGAAACAAGAGTTGCCCAACCCACTGCCCAGCCACCATCTTTAACACAATGACATTTTCAGAAAAATACAATCAAATGCTTGGTCATAGGAACACAGTGTCTTTCTTGCACAAGAATCTCCCCTGGTAAACAACGTTTTCACTGTTTATAATAAATTTCAGCTTTTCAGTACATAGTACATTAAATCTGTAATTCATTTGGTAAATTAACACTTCTGATAAAATTCCAGATTTACTCATTCATATCTATTATTTAAAGAATAATAATAATTAAGCTTTATTCACTAAACATTTCCTTTCTAATGTCCTTCAATTTACAGTCATCCTATGCTTTGATTGTTCTGTATCCCTCTGATCAAAACAACAAAAGGCAAAAATACCTCAATTCTCTACCCACTCATCCCTTTTTGGCAATACAACGTACAAAGAAAAGAGGGACTTTGCAATGATAAATGCTTGTAAGTCAGTGGCCCTGAACTAAAAGAGTCCTCAATGCCTGGAAACCTGAGAGAGAAAACTTGCCAGCAATTCTCTTTCCTGTCTACCAAAAAACTTCTAGTTTGGCAATGCCTGCTGGTCACTGTTGCAGAATCGCACAAACAAGGGGATAAGCTCTGGAGAAAAGGACTATGTTTAGAAAAAGCTGAAGAAAATTTTAAATAGCTTCTTCTCTTCAAAACCAAAAATTATGCAGCATCCTTTACCTTCCTTTTAGTAAGTGTTTCTTGATACATTGTTATTAAATATTGACCAGAAAGTAAAACCAGACCCATTAAATGATTTACTTACCCAAAACTAGACATGATTCAGTATATGCTTGACAGTTCTGCCCGTGCTTCAAAATAGCTTTGATTCTGAGCACACTAGGAGATTGCAAAATTTCACTATGCTCACAGTATTAAACCCCATCTCTTAAATGGTCATATTACCACAGGCATAATCCTGTATCATTACACGAGGTTTGTGGCTTGCTAGGCATGACCTGGTTTATGCCATTGTCATTCAGAACATGTGAGGGCTTTAAGCAGCTGCTTATCAGCCTTCAATCCTTTACAGCTTCCTCTGGAGGTGGCCCTCACACCTGAAGTGCTTTAACAAATGCTGCATAATTACTTCATTTGTATGGAAACAGAAAAACCATCATTTTCATTCCTTTGGTTTAACCATCAGATGCTTTCCCTGAAGTTTCTGATTCAGTAAAAGGTAAATTTGAATGTACAAAATACAGTTGCCAAGCAGAATGTGAGACCGGTTCATTTGGCCATCAACTTTTATAACTATTTCATGATTATCTGTTTATTATATGTACTTCTCAGGGATTCCTGTGAGGTGAAATAAAGTACGCAACAGTTGTTAGAGTATAACCTTTAATTGCTTTGGATTTTCCACTAAAAACATCCTGAAGCATGGATGCAGGATTATGGCTTCAGTGATGCAGAACTCTCTTCTGCATTAAACAGTTTCTCACAGGTGTTTAATAACATTAAGCTTCTTATCAATGTCCCATTACTGCCTCTTCAACAGTTAAAGCAGTGAGATTAATTGTCCCTCCTGAGCACTTGTAGTAATACATGACTGTGACTTTATGACAATGCGTACTGTGAGTGGGATATGGTTTGAGAACAGCAAAGCCATACTCTGGTATGTCTTAATAGAGCTCTGGGCCCTCAGTAGGTCACTGAAAACACAGTGGGATGAAAGCTCTGCTGAAAGCCAGCAATGCCATTGCTTGAACTTCACCTTTTGAAACTAAGTAACCTGTTTTCAGGAATTTCTTTGTCCTGAAGTCCTCTACATCAGAGCAGAGCATAGAAAAAACATCCCTGAAAATTCCTTAGAGATTTTGTTTTGTCTGTTCTTCATTCCCTAGTCTATTTCTCAAGTATAGGATTTCTATATCCTCTGCTGCTTGCAGATTGCACTATGTGCTGCAGAAATATCCTAACTTTCTCCAGGAATATTACCTGAGCACTCACACATCTTCTCAATCTTCCATTTCTTATCAGTGGGAAGCCAGGGAGTGCAGCTGAGAAGGTTATGGTTCATAAAGTTACTCATCCTCAACAAATGGGGGAACAGTAACCCTGAGTACACTAAAGAGTTTCATCTTCCACATTTTCACTAAAATCCTAAAGAATAAATGGTGAATGCAAGACTCGAGGTTAAAAAAGATCAAAGGATTATTTATATTGAGTGTATCAGATTTACAGTGTCTGCATGAAAACTTCAATCGTAAGTTATCACAGCTGTAAAAATGGAATTACTAAGAAGATAACAATAAAGTGAAACTTAACTAGTCAGATATTAGTATCTTGAGGAAGAAGTTAGAGACTTACTGAACCACTTGGATCCTCATAAGTCCATGGGACCCGATGGGATCCACCCTAGGGTGATGAGAGAGCTGGCAGATGAGTTTGCTAAACCTCTCTCCATCATTTATCAGCAGTCTTGGCTCACAGGTGAAGTCCCGGATGACTGGAAGCTGGCCAATGTGACACCCATCCACAAGAAGGGCCAGAATGATCTGGGTAGTTACAGACCTGTTAGCCTGACCTTGATACCATTGAAAAGTTATGGAACAGTTAACCCTGGCTGCAATCATGCAACACCTGCAGGATGACCAGGGGATAAAGGCCCAGCCAGCATGGTTTTAGGAGGGGTAGGTCTTGCCTGACCAACCTGATCTCCTTTTATGACCATGTAACTCGGTTAGTGGATGAGAGGAAGGCTGTGGATGTAGTATACCTGGACTTCAGTAAAGCCTTCGACACAGTCTCCCATAGTATACTCCTGGAGAAGCTGGCAGCCCGGGGCTTCAACAGGAGCATTCTATGCTGGGTTAGGAACTGGTTGAATGGCCGAGCCCAGAGAGTGGTTGTGAATGGTGTC
>VXBA01001267.1:0-253381 GCA_013399895.1 Serilophus lunatus
GGATTTTTTAGGTGAGGCTCAACGTGCACAGAACTGGCCACACCCTTTACTCCTAAGATTCATCTGCCAGGGCCTGGCAAGCTTGGATGGTGACAGCGAAGGCCTCAGGATGTAGGTTTAGTTAGAGTATCCTTCTCTGAGATGAATGGCCTTACAGGGCTAAACGAGCTCCATCTGCCTGGGTTTGGGGTTAGAGTTGTCCTTCTCCTAGGATGGTTGCCAGGAGGCTAGCGAGCCCATCCTGCCCGTAAACACACTTAGTCCGACCCTTCGGTTGAAGCCTATCTGGTATGGGAGACCCTACCAGACGCATATGCCAACACCAGCATAGCTCGCAAACTCATAAGGGCATGCAAGCTTCTCCCCTGCAACAAGGGGGTGTCCGTGAAGAAGTTAGACCACTACTGAACAAATAAACTACAAATTGGACTAATATAGATTTCAGTGAGGTGGAAAATATTATTTGTGCAGACTCATAAATGCCAGTTGAGCAAAATGAGTTTGAAAGTAAGATATATTTTAAAAAAAGAAGGCAAGTTGTGACTTTTAACTACAAGATAGGAAATCTTCACTCATTAAGAATCCATGAGATCTAATGCAAATCAAAATCAAGCCTTAGGTGCAAAGTCCTTTAGAAATTTCAAGGGAATTTTACAGCAAATATTTCAGAGGAAATGTCTAGAGAAATCTGTCCACTCATTTCCTGCCACTCTCTAGCTCCTTGAAAATTTATTACTCAGTAGACAGTGTTCATAGGTTTCACTCTTAGCAGTCTCATTCTCTTGAGAACAGTCACAGGTCATCATAAGAAGACTGCACCTGTGACATTTGTGGTTTAATCTTTTTATTTCCTTTTTCAGAATCATGTATTTGGTTAAAAGGATATCATGCAAATTTGCCACTATTTATCTTTTAATATAGAATGAAAATGAAACATTTTTAACAAGCACAACACTTAATTAGGTTTGCAGTGGATTTAAGTAACGTTTTTTCTAGACCCCTTCTGCAGCAGGATTTTTAGCAGAGTGCTCACACATAATGAATGTGCAGTTACATCAGCCTGGCATGATTCAAGCTTGAGGGCTTTTGAAGGAGCTTTTAAAGTTTCTGATATCAAAACTCACTACTAAAAAAAAAACCCAACAAATCAAGAAACACTTTAGGATGGATTTGCATGATGGGCCAGAGATCATATTTCTAGAAAAATCACATACTGTTACCTAAAAAATATGTACTTACATGACAGAGATTCCAGAAGTTCTGAAGACGCCATTGCATTTTACTGAGGAAGAAAGTTTGGGAAGAAAACAAACCAAACAAAACCAAATCTAATTTAAGCTTCTGTTTATCCGGTCCCTAAAATCCTCTTTTTCCGATTACTTTGTTTGCCACAAACAACCTAATTGCATATGTAGAATTTTCCCCTTCTTTCATTACTTGTTTCTCCTCCTCCTCCCTTTTGTGCATGAACCCTTTTACTAGGTATTTGTTCTACCTACCATGTGAGAATGTTACCTTATAGAAAGCAGATGTCATTAAGAAACTTTAGATCATAATTTCATAATGTGATTCATTTTGGTATCTGAACTTGTTTTCAAGTTTTTCATTCTTATTCCCACACTGCAGCTAACCACCTCCTTAGTGTTACCCACTGAAGCTTAGACATAGTGCCAAACATGTTCTTTTTAAAGTCAGAGATCAGTTCTGTGCAGTTATTCATAGATTGGTTGTGTAAACCACTGTAAGAAACAAGAGGACAGCACAAGGCAGTACTGAAAATAAGCAACAGAAAATTTTATTATTGCATTGTAAACAAAGGTTTGGTAACAGAATTTGCTGTTTTACAGGACTTAAGTACAAGTGCTATTTTCTTTCATTTTCAATTACAGGCATAGACAAGAGGTTTGTATGTCATACTGAATTCCTGTTAAAAATTGCCTCATGATTGTTTGTAAGCAAGATAAAGTTTGAGGCCTCTGATGACAACAGTACCACTAACGAAAGCATTAAGCACAAGAGAATAGTTGTGAAAAGCTTGCAAGACCCCTCAGTCCAGCTTTGCCAAAAACAACCACAGTGGCAGAAGTGGGGGAGTGCCTGAGCTACAGCAGAGAGCATTCCTGGTGCTGGGGCAAATTGTTCTGGGGAATTTTTTGTAAGTTGAATAAACAGCAAATCAAGGTGAAAGTAAGAAAGAAGGAAAGAGAGAAAAAAAAGGAAATGTGTTTTTTTTTAAGAAATATTGCCTTATCTTAGTTAACAATAAGGGGCTACAGGTATGGTGGCAAAGTGTTGATAGCTAAAGATAAGCCTCTATTAAATCATATAACAATTTATTTTCCTGTCTTCTAACATCTCTCTCTGTATAATCTAACATAATATATTATCGTAATAAAAATATCTGTTACTGAAGCTGATCTTTTGCAAACTTAATCTGCCATTACTCCCTTTCTTCTCTCTCAGTCTTATAAGGTTTTTCCTGACCTATAAGTAGTTAGCCACAAGAACAGAAATGTAGTACATACAAGGTGTTTCACAGTTTGTATTTATTGAATAATACATGAGATTGTGTACTTTGCATTAGGCTTTGTCTGTTCAGAGTTAAAGAATTTTTCTTCTTGAATGCATTTTACTGAAACATAAAGCATGTTGATTATATTAATAAAAATTATTTTACATATATCTATGGTATTTGTATACAATGTTATTGCAACTTTAAAACTTAAAGAGGAGTGAGCTTATACATTATTCTCTTAAAATTACAGTCCTTAACTTGTATGGAAGGTCTTAAAAATTCAAAATCTGATTTTATTTAGTAGCAATAGTCCTTGCAGAGAATATTGAGAGCAATGGAGAGAATATCTGTTTGTGAAATCTCTGTCCAACAGCTTTTATTCATAATTAATCTGTACAGTTGTAGTATGTATCTTGTTGTCATGCCCTAATTAAATGTAGGCTTATTCTCTTACCTTAGTACTATAATTCTCAACCTTGGTCAGACAGACACATGTTTCAAGAGATTCCAGGAAAAAAATAGTGGGAAAAATAGGCTTCAGATTGCTAGATAAATAAAATTTATGAATTCTTGGGTAAGATATATATAAATCATTTCACATTCCACTGCTTTTTTAATAGTAATAAGAATATAAAAATCATGATTGTGTATTGTATTTTATTTCTTCATGTTAGAAGATAATAGTATGTTGCTACATACCTGTCTTCCATCTTGAAATAAGTGTGCATTTCCATGTAATATCAGAAATCAATTCACTTTCTTATTCTCTCTGAAATTCAAGTATCTCAATGAAAAGAGATCTCACACCCAAGCGCCTGTGTGTTGGCAAGCTGGCAGGATAGGAAGTGTGCAAATGGATTTCTTAGACCTTTTGTTTCCAGTTATGTCAGCCAGATGAGGAATCTTCTTCATTTTCTGATCAGATTCCTTAATATAGAGGGAGTAACTTTTATTTTAAATTGATTTATAAATTAAGGTCAGCTTCAGACAAGTCATACTCCCTCCAGTCTCTTCTCTCCATATGACTGCATGGAAACTACCACATAGTTTACTGTTTTGGTTAAAATGCCTGCAATTGTATTATAATTATAATCCAGTGTATGCCTTCCAATGTCTCTGTAGTGATTTCATTTTAATCTTCATTGCCCAGATTGCCGCTGCAAAAATCTTCCAGTATCCTTTTAAAAGCTCTCCAGCTCTTGATCACTTTAGTACCCCTACTCTTCATTTGCTTCATATTCAATTACTCTTATTTCAACATGGGCAATCAGACTTGTATGCAGGCCTCCAGAGAAGGCCATAGCAGTTTCTTGTACTTATCTTTTTTGCTTGATAAGTACCTTGTTTAACATACAGAGATATTGTTGTTTCTACCCTTATATCCTATGAACTTTCAAGCACAGGATGGACTTGTTTTTTTTATGAACGTAGATGTTTTGTCTAATGAGATCCTCAGAAGGGGTCAGGTTGAAAAAGGTATTTTAATGGATTTATTTGTTATCATACATGAAGTGATGAGATAAAGGTAGTCTTCCAATTACATTTTTCTTGTTGACAGTTTAGAAGTAATGCTGTGGAAGGACAGTTGAGAAAAGGAAGGATAGGAATTTCTTCACCACAGTTCATCACAATCTTTTTCAGAATGAGAAGAGCAGATGCTGCGTACACTTGCAATGAACTGGAAGACAGACCAGAGAATACATTGAATCTTTAGAAGAGATGGAAGGGCGTTATTCTGATATTTTTAAGACAATGGCTAATTACTTTTGAACTCTGATAGCTGGAAAAGTTTCCATTTATAAATTTTTCACAGCCTCAAATGCTTTTTATAACCTTGGCCTGGACTGTCATGCTTCACCAGTTCTCCTCCTCTTTCAAGATGAGAGATCTAAAATCTTGAAATATTGCTCACCCATCTCAGTTCATCTAGGAAAGTGTGTAGTACATCTGAGACAAAATAAGTATGAGGAAATAGAAAGTTTTACCGTTAACTTCAAACTGCTTTTGCACTTGTGAATTTTCTGGCATTGTACGATATTGACTTTTATGGTCTTATAACCAACAGCAAGACATTTATTACATAATAAAAGTAAACTCACTAAAAATAAAATCCATCAATCTTTGGTTATTACCTGCAAAAGAAAATTAAAATATCAATCTCAATGTGAAAGTTGTATTAAAGTTTTAAAGTTTCTGCATACTCCTAAATGATTTTCATAGCTTTCAATCCACTACAATTTTGTACATCCTTAGACATAGACAGACACAGTTGAGTAAACGTTTGTAAAACAAGAAAGCTGTATCTTTCAAAAGTGATACGATCCAAACATTTTGTCTAGAAAATATTGCCATGATTTATGTGCGGAAATACAGCAATTAATATATAACAGGAAAGAGATTTCCTGTTGTCCTGGGATTGTATGAAAATAAATGTTTCTATTTGTTTGGATAGCAATAATAAACATAACAACTTTATTTCTGTAAGCCAACAAGTCTGTGGGATTTCATTTGGGTTTTTTGGATTAAGACAAAAAATTGCAAGTAGACCCAACAGACAGATTGAACAAAAAAATTGCCATCAGATAAATAATGGCTAATGTTTGATGCTTCAATATGTATGTATCTGTGCCATGTAGACTCTTGAATGTTAATTTCACACCTTGTAGTGTAATATAGCTTAACTATCTGGTATTCCATGAACTTGCCCTTTGCGTATTTTTGTTTCTGTGAGAGTGTGTGTGTGTGTGTGTGCACATGTGCCAAGGACAAACAAATTAGCACTACTCTTCTGTTAGTAGATTCTGACCATGATTGTTTGTAACTCTGGAGTTGTGAAAAATTTCCTAATTTCATTTTGGGGTGAGCAAAGGTGAAAAATCTTTGCACGATTTACTCTTAGAGACTCCATGTTTGATCTTCCAACATATTGTTTAACTGAAAAGTTAAAACCTGGTAAAGATAGTTTGCTGGAGGTCCATCACTCCTGAAGTTCAAAACAGGCCTTTAACTGGGCCTAGTGGTGTTTAATGTCTTCATTAATGGCTTAGACAGCAGACTGGATGCTCAGCAACTTCCCAGGTGATAGAAAATTTGAAAGAATGGCCGATATATCAGGTGGTTGGGCTGCTGTATTTGCTTTTCTGTGGCCAGGTTTTGGTAGCTAGAGGAGGGGGCTACAGGAGTGGCTTCTTGGAGAAGTTTCCTGAAGCTTCCCCCATGTCCAGCAGAGCCAATGCCAGCCGGCTCCATGCCAGACCAGCTGCTGGCCAAGGCCAGGCCAGTCAGGAGTGATAGTAATGTCTCTGTGATAACATATTTAAGAGGAGAGAAAAAAATGTTAAATGTTAGATGAAGATGGCCACCAGAGAAGAGCAGAGTGAGAACATGGGAACAGCAATGCAGACACCGAGGTCAGTGCTGGAGGAAGGGGAGGAGGTGCTTCATGCAGCAATGAGGTTCCCTTGCAGCCTGTGGTAAAGAGCATGGTGGAGCAGCAATGACCCTGAAGGCCACGGATAACCACGGGGGTGCAGAGATCCACTTGCAGCCAGTGGAGGAATGCATACCGGAGCAGGATTTTCCAACCTGTGGGGGGACCTAGGCCGGAGCAGGCTGTGCCTGAAGGACTACACTCTGTGGAAAAGTGAGTCATGTGCAACAGTGTCTGAAGGACTGTTATACATGGATTGGACTTGCACTGGAGCAATTCATAGAGGACTGTCTCCCATGGGAGGGACTCCACAGGAAGCAGTGGAAAGATTCCTCTCTCTGAGCAGCGGTGGAAACAACAACTGACTGCAATCCACATTCCTGTCTCTCTGCACCAGTGAGGGGGAGTAGGTAGAATGTGGAAGGAGGGGTTGGGAGGAAAGGTGCCTAAGATTTATTTTACTTCTCATTCTTAAGCTCTGATCCTGTTAGCAGTAAATTCAATTAATATCCACACTTGGAGTCTGTTTTGCCCATGATGGTGATCAGTAAGGGATCTCTTATGACCCTTATCTCAACCCACAAAACCTTTCAGTATATTTTCTCTTCTCTGCCCATTTGCAGTGGAATTTAAGGGAGCAGCTCTAGTGGGTCCCTGGCATCCAGCCATGGTAAAACCACTACAGCTACCGTTCAAAGGGATCTTCACTGGATGAAGAAATAGGCAACCAGAAATCTCATAAAGTCCAATGAAGGGAAATCCAAAGTCTTGCATCAGGAATCATCAGTATGTCCTTGTGGCAAAGAAGACTAGGAACATTTTGCATTGCATTGTGCAGAGTGCTGCAGCAGGTTAAGGGAGTTGATTGTTCACTCCTACTCAGCAATGGTGAGACCACATATGGAGTGGTGTGTCCAGTTCTGGGTTTCCAGTATGAGAGAGAGACATGGACATACTGAATTGAATCAGCAAAGGGACACAAGGATAGTTAGTAGGTCCACAAGGACTTGGCACATCTCACTTGAACAATAGAAGGGTCAGGGGAATCTTACTAAAGTGTGTCAGTCCTCTTCTGGATAGGTGTAAAGATATGATGCAATTTGACTTTTACCACTGGCAGGACAAGAGAATGACAAAAGACAATGAAGACAAAGTGTAATACACAAAATTCCATTTAAGCGGAAGAAAAAGTTTTTAAGCTTCTTTGTCTCTTTTGCTTTCCAAAAAGCAAGATTGTAAACCATGTTGGTTTTGACAATAAAGAATTTCCAAAGGGAGGTACTGTGCCATTTCTGTCATGGTACTGTCCTCTCGTAAATTATATACATACACCTACGGTGCTCCATACTAATGAAGAAACCAGAACTAATAGATAGTTAACTATTCATTGTACGTAGCTCCTGGAAATAGAAAAGAAACAGTTGTTTAATAAATTGACAGTGAAATACTACATATATCCAATTGATTCAGTATTTGAAGTTATTTGAAAAAGAAATGTCAAAATTTACCGTAATGGAGTTTAATGTAAGACATTAGAAACATAACAGAAATCAAATATATTGATTTTTATAGTCTTTTTCTAGATATAAGTGGCAAGTACATTTTTACAGAGTTCTTCAGGATAGGTTTTTCAAGGCAAATTTCATTATTTACACCTTTGACAGAAGGATTATATTACTTCAAAAGTAGATTTATTAAATACATTTACATGTATATATATATATATCTAAGTCCATCTTTTGTTCAGTACAGCAATTTTTCCTTTTTGAATATCTTTTAATTTTTTTTCCCTAAGTTGCCTTTGAAAATAAGCTGCTTTTTCTGAATTTGAGCTGAGACCTTTGTTAAAGTGTAATTCTTGCAAGAAAATTTTAAGATTTTTTCGCCTTATTTTGTTCTGTGTTTATAGTGACTAATTACCCTCCTCAGAAATTATTTTCTTTTTCTGTGAATCTCTAAATACATTTGAAGTTATATCTTCTGTTTATACATGAAACCACTAAATGCAACACTTACTGTAGCCATGTGGACAGGGTATCATGGGCTGTGCATCACACCTACTGAACATCCTGACGTCTGCCCTGAAATTTTCTGTAACCAATATTTTCTCCATGGAGCTTCTGAAGTTCCTCCCAGTGTTGTAATTTCAAAGCTGTTAATGGAATCAAGGGACTTTCTGACTTCCTCCTAACCTATGCCATTTCCTTTTTGTGTGGTTTTGCTTGTAGTCACCACTTTAAGGTAATGTTAGAAGATACATAGGGGACTGTAAAAGAGGGACAATGGAATAGCAAAAAGTCAGTAAGTTTGCATTTGGCTAAACTTAGGTGCAAAACGGAAAGCTTTTCTAGTTGTTTCAGTAAGAACGGGAAAAAGAACAAATAGATTATATCCTTGTAAAATTTTCTAAAGATGTTGAAATAAGTGGAAGAAAAACATTCACCTTGTTCCTTCCTTTCTTCTTTCCTCTTCCTGTTTTTCTTTATTGGTGTTAAGCCGCTTTCTGAATTGTTGTTGTAAAGTTCCAACTATTGTATGTGCCCTTGAAAAGCTGAACAACTGATTCACAGAAACTGTTATTTTAACTGACATCAGCAGAGTGAGCATTTTGCTATTAAGGCCTTTAGGCAATCTTTGCAATCTAGTTGATGATTGTGACATCTGAGAAAAAAAAGGAAATCAATTATGTTCTCCCGAAATCATGGGCAAACTGAGCCTCTAAATACTAAGATCAGCAAAGATTAAGAAGTTAATTTTCATAGTTTTATAATTGATTTCAAATCCAGATGATTTATTCAAGTAACAACTTATGGGAGTTTGGCTGCAAGAGACCTCAAGTTCTTCAGAATTTACCAGAAAGTATCGTTTTTTAATTGACCTTTTAAACCAAAGTAGAAAAAGAAATCTTTCCAAAGCAAGACATTACGAGTTGTAATAATGCCATGATGGGTTTGAAGTGAACAAATGAAAACTTATAGGCATTGTGTGTTGCATATTTAAAAACTCTTGCATTCTAGTGTGGATACCATTACTATGTGGACACACATAATAAGAACTGGGTGGAATAGAACAGTTCTTCAAAAGTTTATTCAGTTCAGTGACAGGTACCACTTATATTTTGAGGCTTTTTTCATTATCGATCATTGGTGTTTAATTAGGGTGATTTTGCTATTACTGTAAATCAGAAAAGGGTAGATGATAAAACTCAGTAGCTAAAAAAAAAAAAAAAAAGAAAAAAAAAAAAGGAAACTCTCTATAAGTGAAAGCAAAAAAAATGGTTGAGGTGCTGTCAATACAATTTCAAGTGTCACCTGTTGCAAAGGAATATGGAGTTTAGCTTTAGAAAAACTCTTGAAAAGGCTGTGTAAATAAATAATCTGATACACACCATCTGAGAATGAATAATTTGTTAGTTCAAATTTCTTTAATAACCTTCATATATGATCAAAAATTGTGCCATTTCCCTACTACTTTTTATAGTCCCCTTGTGTAGTAGCCTGTTGCCTCTGTCTGATAAGTATTAATTTTAGCATATGGATTATAAAATTTTGAATACTTTCTAAAAAACTAAATATGTATCATGCATAGTTAGTTTAAATAAGGAGCTAAACCTTTACCATTCTAGCTAATTGAGAAACTGCATTATGGATTTTGATCATGTGTATTTGTCAAACAGTTCTCCTATCTAATAAGATACAGGTAATATATGAAGAAGATATATCTTTCAGCTTTGATTTCATTAATAAATCTTAGTGAATAAACAATGCTTCGGATTGATCTGTGCTAAAAGTGAAGCCTACACAGGTTTTTATGGTTGTAATGGTGAAGATAAATATTTAAGGAGAAGGAAATCTTAAGAGATGAACCTGCTTGACAACCCCGCTGTGCATATTTTTGCCATGCCTAAATACTAAGACTAAACATATTCTTTTTCAAACACAGTAATTTTTTATTTTTTTTGACAAACCTGAAAGGAATTGGGTGAAGAAAAATGAGATGAAGCACACTGAAAACACTCTAGTGTTAGTTCTATATAAAAATATGTTATTTTAAGTGCTTCTGGTTAGTATAGTTTATAATTGTTCTCAATACAGAGACAACATAAAATTATTTCTTGAATCAAGCATCTGTGACTCCAGATTCTCAATCTTATTAACAGCAGACTTCAGTAACACTACAGACAAATATGGGTGTTTTACAGAAAAATTGACAATGAATTTAAAGCTTGATGGGTGTATATGATAGTTTTGGTCAGCTAGAACTCTCATAATCTAAAGATTAAACTATTTTGATCACTGTTAGGAATCTTCAAAGGATAATACATCTTAGGTCTAGACTGGAAGTGTAAAGTCTGTGCAGATGAAACTGTGCAGCTATCTCAATATACTTCAATCTATGTTTTAGAAAGCACATAAATAATGTAGTAGAATGCTTGGTTTTGACAAGTGGTGAAATCCTGTGAACTATTACATGTATTATTGAACATGGCTGTCATTCTCAGAACACTCATCTTTTACTGGGTTTTAGGTGGTTGTGTTGAAATACATACCAGTTTCAGGATGCCAAGTACCATTTTTTCCGGAGTTCTTGACAGATGTAGTGATAAGAAGATGCAGGCAAACATCATATTGTATGAGACCTTTACACGCATAAATGATTGACTTGCTGCAATAAAATTTCAACAGTTAGGCAGTGACAGTTGTCATGTATATGACACACATAGATTTGCTGTGATGTGCTTTCCTTGGGAATGCAGTTTATCAAAAGTCATAATAGCTCTAAATAATGGTTGGGGTTTTGGGGGGTTTTTGGTTTTTTTTTTTGTTTGTTTGTTGTTTTTTTTTTCTGAAAGCATACCCACTCATAAAAATAAATGCTAACTTTTGAATTGTATAATTTTTTGCTGCATGTAACAGAGCTTTTGATGGAACGACTTCATTTTAAAGTGTTTTGTAAAAGATTTTTTCATTTAAAAATAGTATAAAGAGATCCTTGTTTTGAATATAGGTGTATTTGTGTCAAAGCAAGTAACACATTTTTATTTATTTGACTTGTATTGTATAATTGCCTGTGTTAACCTATCATGATTAAGGCAGCAAAAAGGAGAAAGCTTGCCAAGAGAGAGGTAGAGCATTTTTCCTAGTACTGAAAATCTTATAATAGCATATAGCAATATACACTGTTACTTATAACGGATCACTGTTTTCAATGCTTGGAAGTATAAATCAGTGTCTTTAATTTATTCCAATTATTTTGATACCTTAAAAAAAATCCTTTCCTTAGTTTGTTTTATAAGTATTTTTTTCTCATATATGTGAATCAAACACTGACTCTCTTTCCAATGTGAATGAGAATCACTAATTTTTTTTCCATCCCTACTAAAACAGTACAAGATAAGCAATGTATTATATTGCTTGCTTCTATCTTTGCTAGCTATTCCCACAACAATCTTAAGTAGTTCCTGTAATGCTCAGAAATCTTAGATCTTTGATCTGAAAAATGAGTAGAATGTAGGTCTCACTCATCATTCATTAGAGAGTTATGTGGCTTTTGTTACTTTGGTAATATTTATAGAATCTTTTGTTACTTTTCTCATAAAATGATGTTGCAATTGAAAGTGTTCTCTTTTAATTTTTTATATTTTTGGGTTTTGACCCTTTCAACTTTTCAATATAATTTGGTTGTAAAGTAAGTGTAGTTATTGTAATTTAAATGCCAGTGTGACTAACTATTTGAGTAATGAATTAAGAGTGTGTGCATTCAGTAATTGAACTGATCTGGTATAATGGGGCTTAATTAGCATTGATATATTGATACAGTGCTTTACAACACTCTGAGGATATGCATGTATTGAGTAATTAATCCTCTCAACATGCATGTTAGTAAGGTTGGTATAGGTATGTTTTTTCTGCACATGGATAGAGAAGGGAAAGAGAGGAGTATGGGATGAAAGAATTTGTCCATGAAAAAAGTGGTTTCTGAAATGGTACCTGATACACATGAGCTTTTCAGACCGCCATTTCTTTGATAAGCATGTTTATCTTCTGTGCTCTGTTCATGGCATATTTCAGCTTCCTGCATTTACTTATTCTTCTGTAAAGGAAATGAAATAATTTTAATTTTTACTACTTCAATGAAAGGCATGCCATTATAAACTTTAAAACAAGTTCAAGAACAAAACCAGTTCTGTTTTCCTCCTCCCCTACATGCACTTTTGTTTTCCTGCAGTGGAGGAGTGTCATCTTTAAAATGATAACTCATTTAACAGTTTCTTTCAAATAAATAATGTTCACAAATGGTAGTAATTTTCTGCAATAAAAAAGGAAAATATGTCCATTCATATCTTCCCAATGTCTGTGCTTAGTTCCCTTAATATATTCTGTGTCTTTTAAAAAATATTGACTTAAATAATTTTCTAGAACCTGGATTAATTTGAAATTAAACAGAAAAACAAACCTTTTTTATACAATTGAGACTTTAATTCACTGTCAGAGAGTAGTTAATTATTGGATTCTTTAAAATTACTATTTTGTCATCTAAATGAAAACTGTACATAGAGGGCTTTCTACTGCCTGCATAAATTTGTGTGAATATTTTTGTAATATTTACAAAATAAATAAAAAATGCTTTTACTTTATTCAAAGAAAAGCAGTGGGATCTGTAGGACACTTTTCTTGAAAATAATCCTATCAGGAACTTCACTGAAGATCTGTTAAACCAAGAAATGAGTTTGAAATTAGCTTTTCTGGTGTCTGTTATAAAATGGAATATTTTATGCAAGTAGATTTCATAATCTAATTTTCCCATATTTGTATAGGGAATACTATTAAAAAAAAAACAAAACAAAAAACAAAAAAAACCCCAAACCCAACCAACCAATCAAACAAACAAAAAAAACCCCAGCACCAAAACCAAAACCAAATAATTATTCATAATTTTTTGACAAGTATTTATTACTTTGTTCTGTTAATGTTAAATGTAACACGTTTTCATTCTTTCCTTTGACAGTATTACCTAGTCATACATGTGGCAACCCAGGAGAAATACCTAAAGGAGTACTTCATGGAACAAGATTCAACATTGGAGATAAAATCCGATATAGCTGTATCTCTGGTTACATCCTAGAAGGCCACGCCATGTTGACATGTATCGTGAGTCCTGGAAATGGTGCATCGTGGGATTTTCCAGTACCTTTTTGCAGAGGTAAAAATGAAGGCATGAAATATCTTTTAAATACTAAGACAATATTTAAACAGCAGATTAAATACCTTTATTTTGAGTTGGTTTGATTTTTTTTTTTTTTTTACTTTCTAAATGTAAGTGTACTAATGTACTGTCTAAACATCTATACCATTTACTACTGTAATAGCTAAAGCAATAACTCTCCGGATGTTATCTATTTGCCTTTTTTCATTTTTGTTTACATATGGCATATCTACATCAAGCTGATGGCAGGACCTGGCAAATGATTTTGCAAGTTCCTACTTTGGAAACTTTCTGCCAGGAAAAAGCTTCAATGATGTAAACGTTGAAGGGTGGTCCAGTCTTGAGTCCCACTCCTGCTCAAAGCATGGATAATTTCATGTGAGATTGCTCAGTGTTTTGCCCAGTTGAAAACTTACTATCTCCATGGATGGAGATTGTGAAGCCTCTCAGAGAACTATTATGGTGCCTAGATGTCCTTATTCTCATGTCCAATTTAAATTAGAATTTTAAAGATTATTTCTTCTTCTTCTGTTTTGAGTCTGAAAAGGTTCTGTCTCCTTCTTTCCTGAACTAAACAGTGCAGTGAGATCTCCACTTAGCCTCCATATATCCAGGCTGAAAAATCCATTTCCTTCATCCTCTTTTCTCATACATCACATCCTGCAGCATCTTGACAATTTTAGCGACCTTTCTCTGTTCTTGTTTTAGTCTGTCAATGTCAGTGTCTAGTACTGGAGGACCCTGTGTGGGACAAAGCATTCCAGACAGGGCCTCCTGGGTGCCAAGCAGAGTAACTCTTTCTAGCTTCTGGCTATGTTCTTGCTCATGCAACCCAGTACCAGGTAAACTTTCAATACTGCACAAGTACATCAAAGACTCAGCTTGTGTTTCATCCAGTCTTTATTAGTCTTTATTATTTTGAAGTGCTACCTAGCAATTAATTTTTGCATAGGATGATTCAGGTATAGGACTTGGCATTTCTATTTTGGAATTCTATGAGATTTCTGTCATTATTCCATCTTGTCAAATCCTGTCATAAAATTATGTCTGAATGGCAGTCCTGATCTTCAGGATGCCTCCTGCAAACATTGTCAGGGTGTATTTACTCCTGTACTCCAGACTGGTGAAGATATTATATAAATTCAATCCCAGTTTGAATCCTAAGGAAGGGCTTCACATCACTGACCACAAGCTTGACTTTAAACAATTGGTCTCTGCTACCTCAACCTGTTTGCCCAGACATTTTTCACCCACCTATTAGTCCACTTATACAGTCCATATGCCCTCAATTTGACTACAAGGACATAGTGAAGAACTGTGTTGTGAAACCTTTATTGACATCAAACTAAACCCTTTCACCAAAGAAGGCAGAGAGATAGTCAAGAATGATTTATATTGTCAAAAGCTGCCTGTTCCTGTTCACTTTTTGGTCCTTTGTGTGCTTGTGAATGGTTTTCATAAACACTTTCACCATAATTTTCTGAAGGTCTGAGGTGAACTTGACAGATAAGACAGTTGCTAGGATACTTGCTGTATTCGAAAATGAAAAATGATTTTTTTTCCAGTCATGAAGAATTACCTTTGGATTTTCACAACTTTTCAAAAACGATGCACCACAGCCTCACACTGTGGCACACCAAGAACCCCTAGGTACATGCAGTTAAGTACCATGAATTTGCACATATCCTTTTTATTTCTATAATTCCTTGTATTACCTCTCTGTGCTGTGGCTACTACTTTTCTTCCCCAAACTTCTCCATTTTATTGAGAACTAGAAGGCCTGAGAGAAGCCTTCAATAATGAAGAGAGATGCAAAGGGGACATTGAGTGCCCTAGTCTTTTCTGTCTTCATCCCATGGTCACTTACCCCACTGAAGCAGCAAACCACTATGCCCTTCATTTTACTTTTGTTGTTGAACCACCTATATAGCATGGTTTCTAAAATGACTACCGTTCCAGTTTCATTTCATTTGAGCTTCAGTCTTCCTCATTTGATCTCTACATTCCTGAGTAACATGGTTTAATGGTGAGCATGGTGGTGATGCTAGATTGAGAGCTAGACTTGATCTTAAAGTCTTTTCCAACCTTAGTGATTCTACATTCTTTTCAAGTAGCTTATCCCTATGCTCACATTTCATACACTGTTTTGGATTAGTTTTTTAAAAAAATATTTCAGTTTAAACACCTGTCAGAAATTTTGTGCTTAGCTCTAGCAGCCTCCTGCTATGCCTACATATATGTACATAAATAGATGCATCATTCTTGAGTTTTGAGAAAGCTGCTCTTGTAGACAAACAAGCTCTGCTGAGCTCCCTGATCCTTCAAGACATGAGCCCAGGAGGTCCTGTTTACTACTTCACAAGTTAAGTTGAAATCTGCTTGACCGAAGTCCAAGGAGTTGATTCTATATCTTGCCTTCCTCACTTCCTTCAAGATCTTCTAGTAATGGTTATTATGACCAAAGATACTGCTGAATATAATTTGTTTGAATGGTATACCTAGGTGGCTGTCCAGTGCCTGCACTAAGAAAATTATTCCAGTAACTTCAGAAATCTACTGCATTGTTGACCCTCTGCTATACTGCCATCCACAGAGATTTTGGCATGCTAGTCTCTGATGATAACCAAACCCTGTGTCTGTGAAACTTCTAGTACTTTGAAGGTTTTGACCACTTCTTGATCAGATGGTCTATAGCAGATATTCACCATAATGACTTTCCTCTTGAACTTCCCTTCTCATTATAGCCCACAGGACCTCAAGAGCTTGTTGCCTGTAGTGCAGCAGAACTCTGTTAATTCAAGATCCTATTTTGTGTAGGGTGCAGTGTGTCCTTGTCTTCCTGCATTTCCTAAGGTCCTTCGTCTATCCATTGGAGCCCTTGAATCGGGTGAACTGTCCTACTCTCTATCTCAATAGCACAGCAGTACTGTGACTGTATATGCACTTCCAGTTTGTCCAGTGTGCCTTCCCATGAAGCACATTTTTCCATACAGGCACTTCAACTGGGCTTCCAGTCATGTTGCTTTGTGAGAGGGAGAGAAACATTCATTGCCCTGTCCCATGTGTTCCTCCCTCGGCCTGTTCCACCCCTTGCCTTTAGATTTTGATCTGTGTCCCTGATAAACTCAGTTTAGAGCTATCTGTTGCCATGCTCAGCCAGGCAGATCCTGTGTCTTCCCTCCTGTCCACTTTCCTTGAAGAGGACCCTGTGGTCCAAGAGGTCAAAGCCATGTTGCCCAGTACCAGTGCCTTAGTGCTGTTCTGCAGGAATCTGATACTCCTACCTCGTCTTTTGCCCTTGTATGAAGGAGTACCCTTCTGGTTTCCTGTGCTTTTAACCCTAATCTCATGACCTCTGAACACACTTCACTGTTCAAACACTTCCTTGCCGGTGTTACTCGTAGCCATGTGGATGAGCAACGAAAGGAATCTATTGTATCCTGTAATAATTTGTAAAGGTTACTTTTGACTGAAGGGTCTTATAATGTAATTCTTCACAGAAAAGAAATATTTTATAATTTTCTGTGCTCAAAAAAACCACCTCAAAACCCCCAAAATCCTCGAAGAATAATAAAAACAACCCAACAGAGATTTAGGTTATGTTTCTTGTTTGCATTTGACTTAAATCAGTACTCAATGGAGATTTCTTTTACTGGTGCTTCAAAACAGAAAGAATACAAAAAATTTTCTAACTGTTAATGCCTGATCTTAGGTGGTTTTTTAGGTTTTTTTGCTTTCTGATAAGAGGCAGTAAACAGGTTTCAGAAAAATATATGTCTTAAGTTCATGGTATCATCAGTTTCTACTATATTTTTTTTTTTATTCCTACAGATAGTGCCTGTTTTGGCAGTGTTTGCTGCATAAAAATATCTTTAACAGGACTCAAATTTTGTTCATAATTTTTAACTCTGTGAATTGAGCCTAGTAATAAAAAATCAAGTGGAGTCTTAAACCTTCTGTAGAACTTAGATGAAATCCACACAATTCTGTATACATTGTCAAGAAATGAGGACTATAACAGAAAAGTTATTTATCAGATAACGATTTAGTGTGTACTCAGCCGTTCCCTAGCTGAACTTTTAGAGTTCATGAGAAATGTGGATTTGATGAGAGAATTTAGAGATTCTTTATTTTGTTTCATTTTATCAGTCTGGAACACATGCTATGAGGTAGTGCTTTCCATTCACTATGTCTTCAAGTAAGAAGTGTTACCCTGTTGTTTCTCCAAGAACCTTGATATTTTCCATGAAAGAATCTTTTGTTACAGTTTTGTTTCCAGATGGTATTCTTCTTTCTTGTTGTCAGAAACTAATTTCATGGCATACATGCAGGATAATATTCAAATAAGAGTTAAATAAACCTATGAGGTTCATATACTAGAAAATCCTATCAGCCTTGTTCTCTGTGATGTATTTTCCTAGCTTTAGTGATGCTAGAAATTTACTATTTTCTTCAGTTCTTAATAATTTCCCTATGAAGTTTCTAAATAATTTCAGAAACATTAAGGAGCTGATGTACACCAATTTGTACATTGTCTAACTGTACAACTGCTGTTTTTTGGTAGAATTGCTAGTGAATTACTAAGCCTCCAGGAAGATGTAGACAGCTTTGCGCTTGTATCTGCCATTTTGTTCCTCTGGCTGCTGCTCAGTTTCAGAGGTTCTCTTTTTATAGTGCAGCCAAAGTGAGAGTGGTGGAGTTAAACTGTGCTGCAGACTCATTGATGGCTTAGAACAAACTCTGAAGAGAAATAAAATGAGCAGTCAGTGCTATTTTTAGAAAGGTTAGAGAATTGGACTGTCAAGACATTTGCTGGGGTTTTTTTAGCAATGTTTTATTTCAATAAAAAACCCCAGATGCGCCAGAACAGAAAACAACCCCCAAAGAAAAGTTGGCAGGTAAATCCTGAAAGACGAGGTATTTATTAAAACCTAGTCCTGTTTTTCCATATGGCAAATAAGAGCAACTATGAACTTGTCTGTTATTATAAAATAACTAGAAAGTTAACCATGAGTTTCTTAAAGAAATTGCATAGGTGGCTTACAAAAATATTCAGAGAGAATCAATGGCCCACCAAAATCCTTGTCTTACAGATTTTTTCCTGATAATTAAAAAGATCTTTATTGTCTCTCTTGGCTACCTGTAATATTGTCACCCAAAACTTTTGCCTTTGTCTTGAGGTTGAAATACTGTGCAGTGCAAGTCTGAAACATTTTGAAAGTTAATTTCATTCTCTTCAGTAGTTTCACTATTAGCTGATTTATGATATGTGACTACTTCTAAATGAACTTTGTATAATTAAGTTCTCAATTCTCAGTAATTTTGAGAATCCCTAGTTGATTATAGTTGCATGAGTCAAGATTTTTATGAAGCTAACACTAGGAATACAAATTGGATTAAGGATATTACAATGGTAAGCTTTTTCTCACAATGAAAATAGCTGTGAAGGGAAGAACATGTGATATATTATAATTTAAAAGACATCCAATTACTGGAGGAAAAATAAAGAAGACAAACCAGTAAAAGAGATCACATGTCATAAAGGTCCAAAAAAAAGGTAATAATAATAGGTTTAAGATTTAAGAGATATTGGAGAAAGATTCTGGTAGAAAATATATATTTTAGATATGTAAAAATCCAAAAAGTTATTTCTAGATAAAGGGAGAAAGGCAAAAGAATCCATGATTCACTATAGGGTAAAATAAAATGAATATAGAGATTCAGAGCTGATATTTTTGAAACAACTCGCAAAAAGAAATTGATGATTTTGATGTTATCCATACCTTCTGTGGTAGCAAGTAATTGTCTGATGTAATTTCTTCTCAGCCTCTGAGGTTTAGACAAATATGGTTTCATAACTTTAAAAAGGAGAAAAAAATGTCCTGATCTCATCATTTGTCCATGTTTATAATAAAATAAAATAAATAACAAAAGGAAAGAAAAAGAACATTTCCCATTGATTCTTCTTATGGATGCTACACTACATGATAAAATGTGATTATTTTCTGAAATCTAATTTTTAGGTTAACATGCTTGATTCCTGTCTGAGCAATTTTGTTCCCTTCTAGAATAATCTGAATTGGTGCAGTGTTTACATTCAGATGAAATTTGGAAGAAAACCTCATTGTGACTAGTCAAATAAGAAGTCAGAGAACTCTATCAGGACAAGCAGACAGAATATGCTGTATAATTTCTTACACAATAATGCAGGGCTGTCTAGATCATACCCAGCAGCCATATGGACACAGCTACAAGTATTCATTCTTATATGTGTGTTTGTATAGGTATATATATATATCTACACATATACATATATTTATGTTTAGATGTTCTTGTTCTAACATGTGTCAGTGGATATGGAGGGATCAAATAAGAAAATGAAAAGATGCCAACTCAAAGCTGGAACTATGAAAAAAGGTCCCTGGAAGATGAAAACAGGTGAAAAAATGAGGTGAACAGCATAATAAAAACACAGCAGAGGTATCAAGAATGGTACAGTAAGAATAAAACGTCAAACTTCAGTCTGTCCGTTAGGAATATAAGCAAAGTTAATGTCAGACAAAGATTCATTTACTAAAAATGAAAAACAAACCTCAGGGACTGTTGCAAAAATGGAGGATATGATAACTGCACGTAGACTTTTGGAATAACTGGGTTAATTACTAGTTTTAAATCAAATAATATATGAAACTTTCAAAAGTCAAAGAATTTAGCCTTTTTTGCTTTCAAATTAGGGCTTTACTATTAATTCTTCTTTAAGGGATCATTATTAGCTTTAAAAATATACTCTCAAGTGAGGGATAATCACAGCACTAGACAACAGCTTAGGAAAAAGAAGATAATATTTACAAGATATCCACAAGACTTATCTTTTATTTCTGTGGGAGAAGGAGTATGAGATTACTGCTGATTAGTTTTTGAACTTCTTAATCTGGCTCTCATCCCTTAAAGCCAAGTTTTTGCATGAAAAATGTGGCAGTTAGGGGTTTGATTTGAAGTACAAAGCAACAGTTAATAAATTAACTTTTCTGCCAAATTAGCAAATAATTAGTCTATGACTAGTTCTGTATTATTTGAAATTTATAACTTTGTTCACTAATAGGTGTGATATCCTGTCCAGAGTGGATGAAGGGAAAATAGGTCTTTGTAATATAGCAAATTGATATGCTAGAATAAAAAATATTTACAAATTAAAAACAATCAGTACCATCTATCTGAGTTCAGCATTGTCAGGGCCCACTAGATCAAGTTCACTGAAATCTCAAAGATAAAATGTTCACATACAGCTGCAATGGTTGCCCACAGGTCCCTAAACAAATTGCTAACATTTGTGGTTTTCTGTTTTGCACATTTTATTAACTTGATGTGAGAAATCTGCTTACTTAATATATGTGAAATAGATCTTGTTTTCCTAACCCACAATAATTTCTGAAATTTTAACAGAAAAAAAACCCCCAACGTTCTACTTAGAGAGCAATACAAATTATTTTGAAGTACCCTTTGACAACCATGGAGAGAGAAATAAAATTAATCTTAGATGCAAGGTCTAATGAGTATTTATGTGAAGTTGATCAACAGCAAGAGAAGAAATTGGGAAAGGGAGGCAAACTAATTAGAGCACTTATCTGGGACGCAGTACACCTGGATTCAAGTGATCACAGAAAAACGCCCAAACAACTTCTGATACATTTCTATTTTTTAATAACATAGAAAAAAAGCACAAGTGTTGGCTTTCGCCTATTCAAAAATAAAGTCTGCGGAAACCTAAAATAATAAAAGAAATAAACAAGTAGAGGTGTATATTTTTATGGTTAAAGAGTTGGCTACCTAGTGGAACTAAATTAGATAAATGAGTTATGATGAATGTGTAATACTAATGCTACTTTTACCATTGTACCACTTTGTGATGTTTTTGTTGTTATGAATCTGGCGGTTTAGAAGCTTGACAGTTGGCAATGACATACTAAAACTTATTTTCAAACTTGTCATGATATACTGTGGCTGGTTTTTAGTTTTTTGTCAGTAAGGCACTCTAAAATGGTAATTTTAAATTCCTATTTAACTAACTCCTAATATTAACTATTTCCAAAATACACAAAGCATATGTTTGTGAAAGTAGTCATTCATGATTATTTCATAGATGTGTTCTCTGTACTGAAGACTTTTGTTAAATAATGTACAATTTTCTACTTTTTCACAAATGAACAGGAAAATGCCATTTAATAAAGAACTGATCAAATCACAGAATCATAAAATACCTCAAGTTGGAAGTAAGTCATAAGGATCCTTGAGTCTAATTCCCTGGTCATTGCAGAGTACCTAAAACTAAGCCATGTGACTAAAAGCATCATTCAGATGCTCTTTGAACTCTGACAGGCTTCCCTGGGGAGCCTATTCCAGTGACTGAGATTTATGATAGAGATTCCACCGTCCCCGTGGCGAACCTTTTCCTAGTGTCCAGTCTGAACTTTTTCTGACACACCTTCATGCTTTTCCCTTGTGCCCTATTGATGGTCATCAGGGAGAGAAGATCAGAATCTCCCTTTCTTCTGGCTGCCTTAAGTAGTAGACTGTGACAAAGTCATCCTTTTCCCAGGCTGAACAAGCCAAGTGACCTCAACCTCTCCTCCTAAATGTTTCCCTTGAAACCTCGTCTGCACACACTCTAGTAGATTGAAGTCCTTCCTATATTGAGACACCCAAAACTGCACACAGTGCCCAAGGTGAGACCATACCAGAGCTGTGTAGAGTGAGACAATCACCTCCCTCAATCAGGCTGATGCTCCCCAGAACACAGTTTGTCCTCCTAGCTGCCAGGGCACTGCTGACTCATTCAACTTGCCATCGACCTCCAGATCTCTCTCCTTGGAACTGGTCTTCAGCCTCAGTAAAGAAAAAAATTATTTTAATGATACTTTTAGTAAGGCATGATAAATAACTTATGCTTATGGTTTATTGAGAACCCTCTAAAGCTGCAATTTTCTTTAATTGATAGGATCTATAAAAAGTGACTTGAGATGACAATATCTAATTTGATGGTGATGATGATCTCACTCAAATTTTTAATTGCAGCTATTCTGTTCAAAAAAGAGGTAAGGAAATGGCTGCTAATAACATAAGAAAAACCCCTTTGTTACTATGAATTTTGTACTTTAAGTCATATCTATGTTTTTGTCAGTTTTGTTGAAAGAGTAATATAGTAATATGATCTTTCACATGAAGACCTTTCACTGTCAAGTGAAATAGCCAATTGCAATCATTTACATTCAGATTCTAAATTAATTTTGAAAAGTTGGGTGGGTTTTATGGTTTGGGAGGTTTTTTGTTTTGTTTTGTTGGGGTTTTTTTGTTATTGTGTAATAAACATTCTTTTACTTGCATAAACAATTTATTATTTTTTGTATCAAAAAAGG
Organism: Serilophus lunatus; assembly: GCA_013399895.1. Classification (NCBI taxonomy): domain Eukaryota; kingdom Metazoa; phylum Chordata; class Aves; order Passeriformes; family Eurylaimidae; genus Serilophus; species Serilophus lunatus. The sequence continues at coordinate 22,565 of VXBA01001267.1, forward strand.
CATATAGAATAATACAGAACATTGCACTCTGGAAAGCATTTGTTTGGTGAGGACAAGAAAGTTCTGTAAAAATGATTGAGTGGTCAAAGATACCTAAGCCAAGTTAAAGGGAATTTTCTCAGATACTGGTTTTGTTCTTACCTTATTGTTGCGTATAGGCTTAGCAAGGCTTGCATCTCACTTGTAGCAAGGTCTTATTTATGCAAAACAGACTTTACTAAAATTGTCAGATTATTATTTTTGGTGAAATTGCTTTTTCTAGTTTGAAGACAAATTAAAAGTTTTTCATTGACTACCATGGTTCCTCAGTGGTATTTTTGATATTTTGTGTACATAAAAAGAAATGTTTATCTGTTTTATCTAAGCTACACATCTATACATATTTTTTGTCTAGTGGTGCCAGACACATGTTTTTGCATTTGTACTTTACATAAAATGCATATTCTCTAAATTCAGAGCACTTACTTCGTGACTACTGAGAGATCCAAATGTTTGTAGCTTTATACTTGAAGTACTAATTTATGCTGATACAAACAGCATTTTGTGCAGTTGCTTACAACTTGAAAACAACCATAAGTGTTTGGAATTAATTACTTACACAATTTAAGATGCAGTTTGTAAATCACATAGAGTTTGAACTTACTAAGCTTCAGGCACTATCTGGTGTCAAATTACTCCAAGCACAGTGATGCATTAAGGTTCCTGAGCACTTCTCTAGTCCAAGGAGGCCAGCTTTCTCTGGAGCCAGCTAGAGAACACAGTGTAAGTCCAGACAGTTTCTTACCTACCCTCTGAGCAGCGTGGCCACAACCTGCCTGCCTGTGCTCACTCTTAGACAATGTATTATGCTTTTGTATCCAACAGTTGCCTTGGCCTGTGTCCCACTTATAATAAAGGAAATTTCTAAAACATAGGCCTCTGGAACATGGGAAATATGTCAGAGGAAAAAAACCAAAACAAAATCCAAAACAAACCTCAAAACAATAAACAGGTACTTTTGCTGGGATCTTCCACTGCATATCCTCATTTGTCAAAGGAAAAAATACTAATTCTCTCACTCAAATTGTTTTTTGTGGTCTCACCTACCTGATTAATGTTCCCTTTCCATTTCTGTGCTAGCCTGGTTTTGTGCAAACCTCTTCAAAAATGGTGTTCCAAATACATTAAAAAGCTATGCCTCCGTCTGGGCAGAGTTCCTTTAGCTCTCATTGGTAATACACCATGTATAAATTTAGATTTTTGCATGTGATTGTCAGAAATAATAAACTACATGTCAGCTATAAAATTCAGAGCTTTAAAGCCCAAAGCTTATTCAGGGACTCTGCAGCAAGTACAGTGAGTTAATTACCACTAGCATGTTACTTAATGTCAGTATGAACACAGTGGGAGATGATGTAATTGAGAATGCTGTCATAACAAAATTTAACAGCAGCAGCTAGTATCCAGGAGTTACGGCTGATTTAAGATTTTGCACATCTTGCTGGTTGCCCTGGATGGGAAATTCTGCTTGCTGGCTTTCAAGAATACAGGTAGATCTGTTATGCATTAGTAACTGAAACTTAAAAGTACTGGGACAGGATAAATGAAGTTAATTTGGGTTTTTTTGCTGGGTTGGATGATGATCTAAAAATTAAATACTAGAAAACAATTCAATAAAACAAACAAGCAAACAAACAAAAACCCCACCACCACAATAACAAATGGGAAAAAATGGTCATTCTAGATACCAGTGGATAACAAAACTTGATTCTTCTTTCTGATCTATTATAGGCTTGCAGTAGTTGTCAAATTAGTTTAATCCTTGCATATATTATGCACTAGGAAATTTGACTCTGATCTTCAGCTTTATCCATGGTTTATTAATTTTTACTTTCTTTCCCCTTTCATTCCTCAGAGGCACAATGACCCTTTCAATGTGTACAGTAGTAAAAGTCAGAAATTGAGGAAGAAATCACAGAAATGGTCTGATTTTACCATCAAAAAGAAATCTCTTTGGAGAGTAGATCCATTTCACCCCTATGCCTTTATTTTTTAAAAAAGAACGCATAAATAGCAGGGTCTAGAAAGTAAGATATGAAATTTATTGAAAAGACCTGCCCTCCTCAGAAGAATACGTGTGCCAAGAAATGAAATCAATGACACTTTGGTAGCCAAGGTTATGTTACACTTCTGTATGTCAAAATTTACTTTACATGTAGAAGAGTAAAGATAGTTATCTTTTTGAACCCTTTTGCAGTTTTCTTTCTTCTTTTTAGTCAAATTAAGGATGCATAGGTTACTTAATCATTAAAGAAATTATTCTGTTTCTGCCTTTCAATTCTTCCCTTTATTTCAGTCACTTATTAGCTATTTATCCTCTTTTAATAGTCTCATTTTTTATAATATCCAGCCACTATATTCTTCTTTCTTTGATTTGTATTAGTCTTTTTTCTCCCTACAAATATTCCCCTAAAACTTTCCTTCACTGAGAGGCTTTCAATTTTGATTGAGAAGAATAGCTCTACTCCTACCCCTCTGTTTTCTTAATTAGCTATTCAGTTATTATCCTAATTAGACTATAAGTTCCTTGTGTTATACACCTTGCTAAATTCTTTGTTTTCAAGTTTCCACATGCACTTGTGGTATGCAAATAATACCTAATGATAATAGCAGTAACTAAAGATGATAACACAGATAAATTTAAAATGCTTCTCTTCTGATCATTTATCCATGCACAAATATTTTTAATTACTTTTGCTTTAGCTTCTGTAGCATTATTAAATTATTAATACCGTGTGTTCAGACTATGATATAATGTCTTAGATATGTAAACATCATCTTGTGACTGTCCTGTGGCTCTGGGACAGTGACACATGACCACTTTTCTGTTTGTCTATTGGCTTTATTAACTAAAACAATCTTTAGACTATAAAACCAGTTGAATTTGCAATAAAGAGGAGACTCCATTAGAGACTCCATTCCCTTGTACAGTATATAGTCTGTCCTTTGTATATAGTCTGTCTTTCTTTCTTGGATTCTCTGGATCACCACCATGCACACAAGGCCTATATGTTTGGTTGGCAGTTGTGGTTTCAGAGGGTCCCGATCCCTGACGACAACAAACTGATGATTCTGGTTAAGGGATCACAACACACAACTGGACACAAGCTTCCACAGCCAAAAGGAGCATGATGTATTTTTAATTTCATGTGCCAATAAATTGTATGGAGGACATATTTTCTTGGGGTTTTTTATTATATGTTTTAATACCAAATACTACTAATAATCAGCATATTTTTAAAGCTTTTAATGAAATCATAATAAGCAAGGAAGATTACAAGAAGTCTGCTAAATTTTTCAGCAAAATATTAAACAACATTCAAGGCTTAGTAGGAAATCGTTATGCTCTGTATTTTTTTAAGATTTTGTTAATAACTATTAAAAATAGATATTAATTGATGATGCATGAACCTTGGAAGATCCATTTGGCAACAAAACATTGTGCAAACATTTTCCATCTGGAAACATCCTGATTCGGAACAAAAAAACTGAGACAGGATAGTATGATTTTATTAATGCTTTCTAGTTTAGGAGATCATTTAAATCTATAAGAATTTTTTTTCCCACAGCTTTTTGCAGTTATAAGAAATGAGTGAGAGAGGTCTTTAGAAAGAAATCTTCAATATTTTTAAATTTGTATCACAGATAATAACTGTATTTCTGTGATTTTGTGTCCAGTTCTTTCTTAAGCTTCTTTTGTGCACATGTTCATAGAGCCAGGTTCTACAAATCAGCTCATACTAGGTATCTCTGATAACCTTCAGTCTTGTTTGGCCTCATGCTGAAGTGGCATCAACAAAGAAAAAAAAAAAAAGTCAAAAATCCTAAACCCCAAACCTCTGCAGTTTAGAGGCCAGAAAATGTTACATTCTATTAATCTGGGTAATATTTTGTTTCTGTGTGTGCATATATTTATGGGTACTCTGTGTGAAGAGATGAACTGGGTTTGCTATGTTAGAGGCAAAGATGTGCTTCACTTGTTTACAGTGCAGGTTCACTAGTAATTGATATTCTGTTCATCAGCTGAAGGAGCTTGTGGAGGCACACTACGTGGGACAAGTGGAACTATTTCAAGTTCACACTTCCCTTCTGAGTATGAAAATAATGCTGATTGCACCTGGACCATATTGGCTGAACCAGGAGATACCATTGCTTTGGTCTTTACTGACTTCCAGCTAGAGGAAGGATATGATTTCCTAGAGATCAGTGGAACAGAAGCACCATCAATATGGTAAGTCAGAGGTCATGTGAAGATCTCTCTTTATCTTTTTCTGGTTTTGGTGCCTATTTTTTAAAAATATTAGAGGATATTTAGGATATTTTCTACCTGTTAGTAATGACCAAATATTTTCTGATGTTTTATCTTGGCTTATTATATTGTACTCGAACAATGACAGTGTTGAGCAAAAGGCAGCCTCACAGTAAAACAGGAATATAGAGATACCTAATAGATGCCATCTTATTCTAAACAGGCTATAATTCAGTCTTACTACATGTACTAATGTGTGCAAGTATTATTATCCTATGTTAGCTGCTGTAAAAACTATTTACTTAGCAATATTAGGGCTTAGTAATTATAATACTAAATCTACATTCTCTATACTAAGAGATAATAGTTCTGTCTATGGGAATGGATTAAATTGCAGAAGTCTGTATTATGATTTCTCTGCAGGCTATATATGCCAGTTTTTCATTATTTTTGTCTCTGAGATGATTCGTGCTTGTCATATGCACAATACTATAAAATGTAACCAAGAAAAAAAATGTGTATCTTTTCAAAGATGACTAATGGTTATTATCTTCAGAATGCCTTTCTGGAGATAGGAAGCATTCTCACTATTATGTTGATGTCATAACAGGTTAGTCGGTGCAATATATTAATAATTGTAAAGTTCTAAGTGGCATCTGATCTGTTGAAAAACTATCATATAGAAATGTGTGGTAACTATGCTAGGCAAATATGTAAAAACTTTGTTTTGAAGATACGTGTAGATCCATATCACAAGATTACTGTCTAACATTTCCACATGATCAAAAAATTTTTAATGGCAGTCAGTGAAGCAGCTTTGTATCAAATTAAGCGTTTATGTCTGACTGTCTGAAGTATAATACGTTAGTATCCTGTTGCCTCGCTCATGTACAGACACACAGTAAACATCAATGCCAATGTTTTCTTCTTAGGGGTTCTAAAGACCAGAAGCTGAAACTTTGAAGGGGAAAAACTAATGCAAATTTTCTGCAGAACATAAAAGTGTGTCCATTAGATTTATTTGACTTTCTAGTGAGAGATTCTAGTAGACACCTAAGAATCTATTTGTGCTTTTGTTGTGAGAAATTGATTTGTTGCTGAACCACAAACCTATGTGCAAATATAGGTATAACTTTACATTTACAGGCAGTCTATGTACCTATTCTCCTTAAGATTGCTGGTAATGGATGAGGTAGAAGAATAAAGTATCTTTTTTCTTGTTCTATTTTTCTTGTTTCCTCTGATTTTTTTTTTTTTGTAGGGGGGAGAGGGAGGTTTTGGAGATTTTATTTTCTTAATAATGCTAAACTCTCAGCACTAAAGCCTATGGATTTATTATAAGTTCCTAAGATCATAATATAGTTTGGGTTTGAAGGAACCTTTAGAGCTCATCTAGTCATAATGCTCTGCAGTAAGCAAGGATATCTTTAACTACATCAGATTGCTCAGTGTCCCATCTAACCTGACCTTGAATGTTTCCGTGCATGGGGCACCTACCACCTCTCTGGGCAACTTGTGGCAGTGTAAAAAAATAATTGTAAAAAATGTTTTATTTTTATGTGTACTAACTCAACAGTCTTTTAGTATAAGACCATTACCCCTTGTCCAATCACAACAGTCTCAGCTACAAAGTTAGTCCTCATCTTTCTTATAAGCCTCCTCAAAGTACTGAAAGGCTGCAATGAGGTCTCTCTTCTTCTGACTGAGCAGCATGTCTCAACCTTTCCTCACAGGAGAGATGTTCAAACCCTCTGGCTGTTTTGGTGGCCCTCTGAACTTGCTCCAACAGATCCAAGTCTTTCCTGTGCTGAAAGAGAGCTGGACACAGCACTCCAAGTGGGATCTCATGAGAGCAGAGTAGAGGGACAGAATCATATTCCTTGTCCTGCTGGCCATGCTGCTTTTGATGCACTCCAGCAAAAAAATTGGCTTTTTGGGCTGCAAATTCACATTGCCAGCTTATATCCGGCTTTTCATCCACTAGCACTCCAAAGTTCTTCTCTTCAGGGCTGATCTCAATCTGTTCATCCCCCAGCCCGTGTTGATATCAAGGATTGCCATCACCCAGGTGCAGCACCTTGTATGTGATCTTGTAAGAATATCGTGAGTTTCCCGTGGACCCACTTCTTGAGCTTTTTCACCTCTGGGTGGCATCCCCTCCCTCAGGTGTGTCAGTCTCATCACACATCTTGATGTCATCAGCAAACTTGCTAAGCGTGCATTTGATCTCAAAGTCTGTGTCATTGATAAAGATATTAAACAGTAGTGGTGTCATTGATACAGGATAGTACTGGGATTAGTACAGGATCACTGATGAAAGTTTGGAGAAGCTATGGGGAGTTTTTTAAGAAATGTTTAAAGGATTATTGGATAATTTGGAATGAAGCAACACATTCAGCTATATTTAAACCAGAACAGTTACCATAGCAACATTAGAGCCATGCTAAATGTAGCGCATGCTGTAATCTGCTAAAATCAGCTGTGTGTTTAAAAGTGAAGTTGTTCCATACTTAAAACTAATGGTCTAGAGGTGTATCATCTTAAAATGTATGTTTTTCTTAATTGCTGCCTTTTATTGTATCTGGCATCATGTCAACAGCTTTATACATTATTCTGTATTATGAGATGCATATTCAGTTAGCATGGTTGGGTAATTATGATTGTGTTTTCACTTAAAGGAATATTTGCAGTAAAATAAGTTAAATATTATCCTAGTGAAGAACATAGAATGGCACATATATGAGCACTATAAAATCTAGAAAGAGAGTAAGAATGAAGAAAATAATGTCAGACTGATGATTCTAGTAATTTCAGTGTATGAAGCAATAGGTCTGGATTATCCTTTTCAAATATATCTGCAAGGTTAGAAGCAGTTCCAGCATAATCACAGTAAAAACTGAATGAATTTTTTTAAGCAATGGAAATGTTAGAACAAGCAAAGTCTAAATGCTAAGGTAATCTGATGTATTTATAAAATATGTATATAAAAGATCTTATAGTAATAACATAGATTATATGTCTCATTCCTATATAGTAGTAATATTAAATATTATATTACTTATATTCTTGATATATTTCTAAACCTTCTTTAAGATTCAGTTAATATCCATGTTGTACAGCTGATTGTTGATTTGGTTTCCAATGCATTGAGAAGAAAGAAGACATTTGTTTACCTTTTCTTATTTTAAAATCATCTGTATAGTCCATACTAGTGGAGTAACATTATAAAATATTCAAGTGACATTACCTCACTATTTATTTTATGTTCATGATACAATTGGAGTTTACAAAGCTATTTAAGATTTTTTGATGCTTGGAATGTTCATTTTGGGTTCGATTTTACCTATTTAAATAAGAGTTATTTATATATATATATATGACCACATTTTTAATTCTACTTTGAATCAATAGAACTGTTAAAATGCTTAAAACATGAACATCAGTGTTTGGAAAATGAATGTGAAGCGGGTAGAACAGGCTTTCTCACCTGCAAACCAAGTGAAAGTATTGTCAACTAGACTGTTGATGAAAGAACATTACTTCTGGGAGCATAACAAAAAGACTGCCTCTTTGCTATTTAGAGTCCATCTCCAAGTCCACTTTTTGATTCTGAAGGGCTTCACTATCGTTGATTATTAGAACTTAAAAAAAATATAAATCTGAACATTGCATATATATATATTTTTAAATAGTTCTAAACCTTTACCTTTAGACTTCAGCTTAAGTTATATGCTACTTAAATTTAAATCAAGGTTGTATCTAGAGACTATGTTTAGCAGTATCTTAAAAGTCTAGATAGTTTTGAAGCAGAGTCGGGAATATATCGCTTAAGGAAAGTGTCTTATTGAAAATCTATTAGTCTTTCCCAAGACTCCTTAAGACAGTGGTGGAGTTGTTCTATTATTGTTTGCATGATTGGTAAAGCTGAACAATTCACGTGGGAATAGATAGGCCAAACTCAGACTTTTTCATGTAAATGTGGCTTTGCCATAATGTTTTCAAGACCATCAAATTATCTTAGATAGTTACATTGTTCATGAAAGATGATTATGATACTAAGAATAATTCTATGATTATTATTTTTTAACTTGGAATATTAATATTGAAACAATTCTATTAAAAATTATTTTTCTTCTTTTGCCTTATACTACTAATTTTATCTTACTGTTCTTCAATTTAAACCCAATATTATTATCCTTCACATTTTATTTGCCACTTGCCAATGCAGAAGAATGGACTAGACTTCATACTTTAAAGTCTAAATTAATTTCCTAATACTATTTAAAAATACCTTTAAGATTATTCTGACTTTCTTATAAATTACCTCAATATCCTGGTGAAAGGCCATAAAAATGTATGTGGATGAGAGTGTGATTTGAAAGCAGCAATAATGAAGTGCTATAATCATGGCACACAATTTGACAGATGTGCCTGGAGTCATCTGAAAATCACGTCTTATTTCTGTATTAATGAATAACTCTTATAACAACTGGATATTGTATTTCTTAGATAAATACACCAGTCCAAATACTTAGATATATTTCAAAATAGTAGGATTCTGATCTGAATGTTTCCTGTCCTGTTCATAGATACCTGTCTTAATTGCCACTCTTATTATAAGAAGTTTATAGCAAAGTAATGCAGGAGATAATGGAGTGGTCTAAGTCATCTTTTTGATACACATCTATAGCAGTAGATCCAGACATACAAGCTGAATGTTTAACTCAGAATTACATAATTAAACAGCTAAAGAGCACCATCTATCGGTTTACTGTGAAAAGATGTCAGTTGTGGATATACCTTCAATAAAGTTGTAATTCTACACCAGAAAAAGGCTTGTGACATACCTGTGGCAATATAAGGTGCTATTTTGATTTCCTTCTACATCAGGTGAGAAAGAATATGCCATGGCCATGCAACAAAAGGGAGATAGTTAGGTTTTTTGGTCACCAGTTAAACTGAAAAGTCATGTGTTTGTCTTGGAGTTACTGGTAAAGGATTCTCCTGCTGTCTACTAGTTTTGGAAGCTCTTATATTTCTTTGGCTTTTGACTGGATTTCCTCTATTATCTCTTTGGTTAGAAAACTGAGTCCAGTAAGTATAAGCTTTTCTACTGGAAAACCTGTCAATCTGACCTGCCATGAACATGTTTCTTTTTGTTTGTTTGTTTTTCTTTTGGAAAACTAGTGACATAGTTACCCTCAAATTCTTTCTATTGACTTTCATGTTGCAAAGTTTTCAATTACTATGTAAAAAAAAATCACACAACATATTCCATTTGAAAGTCAGCATTGATGCTGTCTAGCACTTGAACTCAACCTATCAAATACAGCAACACAAAACCTTTCGAAATCAGTTTAACATAGAACATTATTCAGTTCCAAATCCCCAAGACACATTGGAAAGACAAAGGTACTTTTAAGGTGAGTGACGAATGTAGAATTTGTGTCTGTGTGAAGAGATTTTTAAGACTGAAAAGTACAGTGATTGTGTCAGAATATTAAGTATTTTCAATTCATGGTATGTTTATTTACCTGATTAGAACTGAAGTTTGGTTAATTAAATACATTTTTGTTAACAGATTTCTTCCATACATCATTTATTCAGATTCTTGCTACCACACACATCATCAGTAGGCATTTACATATTGCAAACTGAATAAATGACAGAAAAATCTCCAAAATAAGTAATATGGCAAACACTGTGTCTCTTTGTAAAGCTCAGTGAAATACATCTCTTCCCCAGCTTCTGAGTCCTGTCAGTTGCTGCTGATGCTTGTCTCTTCTGGTTTCTTCTAGCTGTTTTCTGTTGGCAATACCTATGCTTCTACTGCTCCCTTCCCTCCCACCAATGAGTCCAGAATATTTCTGAACCCTCCCTCAGCATTAACTTATCCCAAACAAGCATGGACAAATCTTAGTTGATCTTGGTTTCTAGCAGATTAAGGGCTGAAAAACATAAATCAACCATGTGGTATGGTCCTTGTCAAAATGTATTAAAAGTTTGCAAACAGTGTGCTAAACTTGAGTGCCTGTGGAGTTCTGCAGTCTTGGAGAGAACGTCTCACTGGTTTCAGAGTTACTAAACATAGTCTCAAAAAGGGTTATCTCAGCCACAGATTAGGGAATTTAGAAAGAAAATTGGCAGTGTTTTGCATAGGGTACCAGCTATGTATACTGAACATGTCATACAGGCAACTGATGTACTCTAGAGTATTGCTGTCCAGAGTTTTAAAGCTCCCTGCATGGGAAATAGCATGTTTTAAATCAATATCTGTAGTCATTTGTGGTTTTTTTTATAGCAGTTACTATACTCAAACATGTGCAGATAAACACTTTCTTCACTCCTACAGTTTTCCCATAATAAGGATTAATAAGATGATATCATCAATGATATATCTTGTACATGGCTATATTTATCAAAATCATTATGTTCCAAAATGGATTTTCTGCAGGCATTCAAATACCTACTTGAAAAAAATGAATTATCCACAGTTGTAAGTAAATTGTTTGCATACTTAGGAAAGAGCAGTGAGCACTGCTCAGTGTCTTTGGAGTCTATGGAAAGGAAAAAAAAAAAAAAGTAGATGAAACAGGTAGTGAACAGTTCTTCCTTCCAAACATTTCTGTCAGAGAGAAGATGAAACCTGACTACAGACAAGACAGCAAATCTGCAAAGAAATTGGTATCTTAAGACAGGGTTACTTTTCTTTCCACCATCCTGGACGGACATTGTCTTCCTTTTCCTTTTAACATCCTAATGGCATTTTTTTTTTACGTTATTGTTGTTGTTGATTTGATACAGAGGAACATGTGTGTGGTTTTTGTCCATTATTTAAGTTTATATTTAATAATGCAGCATATATTATAAGGAGAAGAGCTTTACTAGTTGCAATGATGCACCTTCCAATTCTAATTGCTAAAATGACCATAATGAGGAGAAGGGCAAAGAGTACAAGTAGTGGTTTCAAAAATAAATTGAAATGTAACATCCAAATTTGTACATGATCTATAAATTGGTGCCATTACATTGGAACAAAGGAGACATTGGAGGGAATAACAGCTTTGAAATGGAGAGTTAGGAGACAAGAATGAATCCAACATGAAAAGAATTTGGATTTGGTATGTTGATGGATGACATAACAGATTTTAAGGACTTAGTAAAATTTTGGAAACAGATTTGGGCTGCTTTGAAGGGGAAAGGGAATATGGTGCTGTCAGTCAAAGGAGCCTTAGTAGAGTGACATCCCAAATGTGCTTGGGAAGCATACTTGAGTCAGCCATCCTACCTGCACAGGGTGAACAAACACATCCTAAACCCATGGGAATGACAGTGTCACTAATGTCACTTTGATCTGGCAGGCACATCCTTTCCTCTTTGTCCAAATACAACTATTTTGATACGTTGACCTTTGCTGCGTAGTGAAGCCTGGACTGCCCTCTTCTTTCCTGGTAAATACGTGGTAGCTCTATTTGTATCCCGTGGTCTTTAACCAGGTACCGGCACATATAATGATGGCAAGCACTGAAATAGATACGTAATTCTGCTGAGAGCTTCAGGCAGAAATATAACAAAACACATTCCCGTTCTTCGTTTTGGACTGCAGCTTTCCTTTTTATTATTTGTTAATCTTATGTGTATTCTGATAAAAAGAAAATTGTAGAGTCCTGCTGCAAAGACAAATCTATTTAAGACTTAGTTGATAAATATATTTAGTTTGTATCTCACATGGAAGTCTTGCCAAAAGATTGTCTTAGACTTTTATTTAAAGAAATCTAAAACACATTGCTTATGTTTTGTAGTATTTTCGTTCTAAATTGTACATATAACTGTATATATATAGTTGAAGGTTTTGCACGGATTTTGATCCTAAAATAAATGCGATGGTAAATATACTCCACGCTACTAGTAGTATCTAATTCTAATTTAAACTCATATAAACTCTTACCTGTGCTAGCTGTAAAAACATAGAGATCACTTAGCTGTTAACACCAGCATGCGAATGGTGTATGAAGTGAGAAGTAGAGAAGCAGTAAATTGATGCTTAATTCACAGAACACTATTGCTTTCTTTGCACCTATTAATTTACAGCCTACTGTGCTGAAGCAGTATAAAGGCTTAATTCATAGCACATCACAAACTGACAGGAAGATACTAGTGAAAGAACTCACTTAGGGAAACACTGTGACCCATAGTATCATTTCCCACCACATTTAAAATAACATGAAAAACTCTAGATTTTAAAATTAACTATATAAACAAGGCTTAAATACATTAGCAGAGAACTCAGATTGCTTAAAATGCCTGTAGCTTTACTATATTTCTAAACAGATTTTCTAACCCTGGGCATCGAGTGCTCCTGAAATTTCCTTCTACTAGGTCTGTTGCATTGTTCTAGAATATCTATAGCATTAGCTTAATTTTCTTGCAAAATTCTTGACATTAGATTCAGAAAAATATGTTCCAATCATGAAATAGCTCATATATTGATATATGAGGCTAGAAACATTTCTTAGATATGCTTATGAATCACTAGATTTCTTACTTTTACACAGAATCTATCCATTGCAGTCAGCCTGTATTAATAGTAGCCTCTTTTCCTGTTAGGATCAATGAGGATGAAAGATGCTGTATTTAAAATATATTAGAATTTTACTATTAGCTATTGCCCTTGTCTTAAATATATATTTTTTTTCTAATACATTTTGAATTTTTTTAAGAGAAGAGTAGAATTTTAGAATATAAAAATCAGATATGAATATAAGTCTGTTTTATTTTTTTTTCCTGGATATAGTGAAAACTACTAAAGCATGATAGTTAACAACTTTAGGTAGTTTGGGTTGTCTTCTTTCCAAACAGATATAGAAAATTTGACATCCCTCTCTAGAAAACTCTTCCTGAACTTCCACTGCAAGCTTTTCAGCCCAACTACACATTAGTTTATTGCATGTTTTTTTCTGCTGAGACCAGTGCTGTGATCTACAGTAGCTCAGAGTAAACGTGTCAATGAACTGTTCTTACAGTTAATAAATACCTCGGCCCTTGGTATATCTGTTTAGTTAGCACACAGAATGCATTGATTATTTCTTTGACTCTAAAAGAAAGTTAAATTGAATTTAAATAACATGTTTATTGATGGCTACTCTTTTTTTAATGCCTGCACAGTAGGCTAGTGATTGGACTTAATGGGTTTTCTGCAGATGTTTGCACTTAGAAAATTCTGTGCTGTTTTGTATCTCTGATGTTTTAAAGTGGTAGTTACATCACAGAAAGCTTAGAGATGGTGTGTAGTGATGACTCAGATATTGTTTCTGTTTATCCAGTCTCCCAAGTGGGCAAGGGAGAAGACAACCAGCAGGGAAGGCAATTCGTTCTGAATAAAAAGAAAAGGATTTTGCTAGTTTAGGCAAGCTTGCAGCAGCACCACAATGAAGAGTAAGAATTTCAAATGTAAACTATCTAAAATAAAAATGGAAGTACTAACAATTACTTTTTACACATTCGATGCTAATGGTTATGCTAACTGAAAAGCTATTTAGTATGATGATAAAATTGGCAAATTATTCCATCTCACTTTTAGTGGAGCAAAAATATTCAAGTTTTTCTCACCAGAAAGCAAGAACTTGTGTTAGAAAGAAATTTATTTCCTGCAAATGACATGATGCTGATAATAAAATGTCTTGATTAGAAACAATACAGTAAAATACTATGTGAAAATCAGAGTAATACAGTGGATTTTTTAAATTTTAAATTTATACAAGATGTCATGTAGGGATGGCATGATCACCTGTTTTAGAGGAGACCAAGCATATGGTTTTATTTTGTATTCAGAGCTTTTGGAAATTATGGATAAGGTATTGAAAGAAAAGCTCAATTTTAGTTCTTGTTCTATATCAAAGCAAACCCCACACTTTCTTTAGAACATATTAATTTTTTCACTGTTATTTTGAAATTAGAATGACAGGACCAAGTCCCCCCCAAGACCATATAGGAAGTAACAGGTAAATTTATCTAAGTAACTTCAAATTAGATTTATAAACTGCATATTTAGTTACATTGCCACAATAATCTAGGGTTGTCTTTTTTAGCTGAGTGAGAGCAGTGTAGTGTATCATGCATGTCAAAACAGAATAGGATATATTCTAGCAGAGCATATATACAGAGCTACTGGACTGTCATTTGTCGTCTTTCTATATACATAAAAATATCATTAATATTACAAAGTCAAGCACTCAAGAATAAAGAATGCCATCTTTAGTTTCACCCACTTGTACGCAAAGTTGACATAGCTTTCTAATTATGCCATCAAATGCTTTTATTTCTTACTGTGGTCTGAGACTGAATTACTGTTGTGCATTTAAAGAGACTCAGGTCAGAAGAACTGCTGCTACATATATTGAGATGAGAAGTTGAGTACATTATCTCTCTAGGGATATTAAAGAAAAAGAAAGGAGTATCTCATGATTAAAAAAAATTTCACCTTAAAATCTAGGATTTTTATGTGCTTTATTCACAGAGTTGCTATTTATGATAACTATTATCTTCAAACAAGAGTTGTACAAAGTTTTCCTAGTATCATGGCCCACATTTCACATAATGCTGGCTTCAACTATCTTTTCTTTCAGCTGCAACTGTGCTGAATATATTATTGAGTTAATATTACTTTAGTGCTGTTTCTAAAACTCAGATTTTAGTCCTTGTGAAAAAAAAAAATCTTTAAAATATCAGGGCCAATGTGTAGGTTCCATGTCTAGAAAATAAGTATATTTTGAAGTTTTATATTTATCTGGCTTGTGCTGTGTATTGGTTTTTCTGTGGCCAGGTTTTGGTAGCAGTGGGAGGGGGCTGAGGGAGAGGCTTCTTTGAGAAGCTGCTGGAAGTTTCCCCATGCCCAGGCTGGGCCCGCTGCTGGCCAAGGCCGGGCCAATCAATGGTTGAAGGAACGCCTCTGTGATAACATATTTAAGAAGGAAGGAAAAGAAAAAAAAAATAGTAGTAGGAGACAAAGATGGCTGCTGGAGAGGAGCAGGGTGAGAGCCTGTGAACGCAGACACCAAGGTCAATGCAGAAGGAGGGGGAGGAGATGCTCCTGGCGCCGGAGCTGAGATCCAGCTGCAGCCCATGGTGCAGACCATGGTGAAGCAGCTGTGCCCCTGCAGCCCATGGAGGACCACAGGAGTGCAGAGATCCACCTGTAGCCCGTGGAGGAGCCACGCCAGAGCAGGTGGATGCTGGGGAAGGCTGTAGCCCGTGGGAGACCCAAGGTGGAGCTGGGTCCTGGCAGGGGACTGTAGCCTGTGGGGAGAGGAGCCCACTTGGAGTAGGATTCTCCTGTTAGGACGCGTGGCTCGTGGGGCCCACGCTGGAGCAGCCTGTGCCTGAGGGACTGCACCCTGTGGAATGTCAGCCATGCGGCAGCTGTGGGTGAAGGGCTGCTGCCCATGGGATGGACTCTCGCCGGAGCAGTTTGTGAGAGGAACTGTATCCTGTGAGGGATGGACCCCATGGAATGCGGCTGGAAGGACTCCTCTCCCCAAGCAGCGGCTGAGAACAGCAGCTGACCACAGCAACACCTCCCCCCCACCTCGCCTTTTCCCTTGACCGCTGCGGGAGAATAGGTTGGATGTAAGAAGGAGGGGGTGGGGGGTAAAAGGTGTCTTTTATTGTCTCTCACTCTTAGCTCTGATCTTGTTAGTAATAAACCTGACTATCATTCCCACATGGAGTCTTGTTTTGCCTGTGACGGTGATTAAGAAAGAATTTGTTGTAATCATTATCATAAATAATGAAACCTCTCGTTATATTCTCTCTCTCCTCTATAGCTGGGCAAGGGGGAGTGAGAGAGTGGCTGTAGTGGGCCCCTGGCACTCAGCCCGGGTTAAACCACTACATGCTGTAAGAAAAAATAGTAGTAGTGATAGTAGTATGGTAGTACATCTTTCACCATGCTGAAAACAACCCAAAAAGATCATTTGACTATGAGATATTATAAGGGGGCATATTTAAGAGAGACAACCATTTACTTTTTCCTCTAATTATTTATGGGCTCTTTTTAATTAGTTTCAATTTTGTTTAACTAGATGAGTTTTTATTTTTCTTATTAATACAAATTAACTTGAATAACTTTTATTTAAAAAAGCCTACCACTTCACAACTAGAATATTCATGTATCATTGTAATAGCTCAAAACTCTTCCTCCTGTAAACTGTGTGATACCTGCAATTTCTGCAGAAAACTGAGGGCTGCATCTGACTTTCATAAACTGAAAACAGTGCTTGGATATGCCATTTAAGACTGCAAACATTCCTATTTAATCATCTTCACTCTCTGAGGGAAAAAAAGAATTATTTTATTTACCTCTGAAAAATGGTCATTTTTGATGGAGGATACCATTCCGTTTTAGTGTTATTTAGAATTATTTTAAAGCTGCTAAAATGTCCTTTTGATATTATCTTAGCAAAGATTTTAGGACAAGTTCTACGTGCTGCTTTGATGTCATTCGCAATAGTCCTCTTTATTTCTCTTTTGTTCAGCCGCGATGAATACTTAAAGGAGGTTGCATAAAATTGTATCAGACAGAAAAAGGAAGAAGGAGCAAAGAACTTAAACATACAATGAATTCCATTTCAATCCAATTATATGTTTATATCATGATCTAGCTTGATGTATTGACAAACTGAAAAAACTGAACTGATATGAAAAATGCTTGTCCTCATAGGCTCAGCAGTGATAGCAGAGGAAAAGGATACTTGAAACATTCATGTGAATCCCTATTACATGGTTCTCAGTAGAGTATTGCAATGAACAGTCCTTTGTTAAGTGTATTAAAGAGATGTGCATGAAACGGCATTAGACTAAAATTAGAACACTGAAGACAGACTGTTCACAGGTTTAAAAGGATATTTGAAAATGAGATTTGTAATTGAAGCAGAATCAAAGATGATTTAAAAATGAAAATTTGTCACATGTAATAGCAGTTTCACAGGTAAAGGTTCAGAGCATCTAAATACATCCATGCAGAGAAAATACTCAATTATATCTAGCTAAACAAAGCCAGGGAGGTATGGTTAAGGCAAAAACACAAAAGCTGCTTCCATAGTTGAAAGAAGCAAATTTCAAAGTTGACATTGACTTTTTCATCTCCTCATTTCTTCAAATTGAGATTGGATGTGTGTTTTTAATTTGTGCTGTAATAAGGAGTAAATTATTATGTGCAGCTCAGGGGTAACAACAGCATTTCTAGTTTTAAGATAAGGAACCTAGATCTAAAACTGACTACATGAGAAGACTTCATTCTACCAGTTCTTTTTCTGTTTTAGTTGTTGTGAAAAGAAACTTTGAAATAGCAGATCTTGTATTTAGCGCTGAAGGTGTGGGATTCCAGAATTTGGTGCTATTTACAGGGAGAGTGTCTAAAGATGTGTTTCAACTCTTCTGCATAGGGCAACTATTAAGAGAAATCTTGATTTCTTAGAAATTAATGTACAGGTTTTCACAATAAATATTTTGAACTAGTAAATTTTCAAATCCTCCGCGAATAGCATTACATTGTTGGCTCCAAATTGTAACTCTAAAATGGAAAAGAGTGTTACAAGAAGAGATGTTTGTTGTTTCTCTGTCACCATCAGTGTTAGGCAGGTTACCTGTTGGTCCACATGTCCAGTGTTTGGTTTTGTTTGGGATTTTTTGTGGTGTCTTGAGACATAGCTCAAGAATTTTGCTTGGATGGAAATTGATTGATGTAAAATAGAAAAGATATTATATGAGTATGTGGTTTTGTGAGTTTTATTGTTACAAGTTATTACTCTTATGTCTTGCTAAGCCAGACCACTGAGTGTCACAACATTTTTTGTGATCAGACTGTCAGGAATTCTAGCAAAAGTAATAGAGGAGCTGAGCCAAATACATCCTATGAAAACTTGTTCCCTTTGAAACAGATAGCAGAGGACTTCAATCAAATGAACCAAGGAACTCCTTACCTTGGGATCCACTTTTGTAGAACACTCTTTTTTGAAAGGTATTTTCATGAGAATGAAGAATGAATGTCCCTTTTTCAATTTCTGAGATGGATTTTTATACTTCTGCTCTTGGACACTCATTCCATGCACCTTAGCATTTGCCAGTGTAAAGTACGACTAGCTGCCCTGTAGAATATTTAAAGGGCCTGGGAGGATAAAGAAATGAGGGTAAATATATCAGGAACAGATCCTTGCACAATCTGCTCAGAAAACCAAAGATCCTTTTCTAGAGCATGAATTTGTATGAAATAGACAGAAAAGTACACAACAATATGGAATTTCATGTCTTCAGTGTTAAATAGAGGCAATCGGTCCTCAGTGAGCTGTTGCTGAGACATCTAATGGGAATTTAACTAATTTTGTGGCTGAGAGGCTGTCAGAGGGTAAGTTTGGAACAACACCATACCAGACTGCATGTGGTCTCAAATTTGTTTATGGAGCAAACATATCTGGTTTGCTACATATTGGGAGGAACTGTTGACTCCCAAGAAGGCAGAGAAGTCCTGAAGAGAGACCTGGACAAAATAGAGAGATGGAGAGTCACCAATCATAAGAAATTTAACAAGGAAATGTGCCAGACAGTGCATTTAGGATCAGTCAACCCTGATTGTGTGTACAGACTGGGGAATGAGAATCTGGAGAGCAGCGCTGCAGAAAGGGACCTTGGGGTTCTGGTCAATGGCAAGTTGAATATGAGGCAGCAGTGCCCTGGCAGCCAGGGGGGTCAACCGTGTCCTGGGGAGCATCAGGCAAAGCATCTCCAGCTGGTTGAGGGAGGGGATTGTCCCTCTCTGCTCCGCAATGGTGTGGTCTCACCTGGAATATTGTGGCAATTTTGGTCACCAAAATATAAGAAAGATATTAACCTATTAAGGAGTGTCTAAAGGAGGGCAATGAGGATGCCTAAGTGTCTGTGGGCAAGCCTTATCAGGAATGACTGAGGTCACTTGGTCTGTTCACTCTGGAAAAGAGGAGACTGAGGGGAGACCTCACTGCAGTCTACAACAAGCTTGAAGTTGCAGGAGAAGTGCAGGGGCAGGTACTGATCTCTTTACTGTCATGACCAGCGATAGGACCCAAGGAAATTGCATAAAGCTGAGTCAGGAGAGGTGTAAGATAGATATTAAGAAAATGTTTTACTCCCACAGTGTGTTTCAGCACCGGAACAGGCTCCCCAGTGAAATGGTCACAGCACAAAGCCTGTCTGAGTTCAAGAGTTTAGACAATGCTCTCAAGCACAGGATGTGATTCTTGGGGTGTTCTGTGCAGGGTTGGGAGTTGGACTTGAGGATCCTGGTAGGTCTCTTCCAACTCAGCATATTCAATGATTCTATGATTTCTGTCTGTCTCTCTCTCTTATCCATCCATCTCCTGTACATATACATATATACACACTCACAAATACACACACATACATACGTATATACATGTGGGTGAATAGTAGTTTCTGTTCTATGATACACACACAGTGTCCACCACCCTCACACCAGCTGATTGGCAGATCAGATCTGCTGCTGACTTGGCTTGTCTGTGTTCCACCTCGTGCTTGGTTTTCTACACCTTGTATTTAATGTTTATTTCACCTGAGGGTGTTTTAGTTTAACATTTTATAGTTTTCTGCATTAAATCACTGTCATGAGCAAAAATGACCTTAGCCTCAGACCAGTTTCTGAACAACCAAACTTGACTGGCCTTCTACATGGCTTGAATATAGATGGCAACATTAATTTCTGTCAATGCTCACTGGTTCAAAGGAACACGTTTTTCTTTGGAAACACTCATCTATGGAAGTGCAGTAATAACACAGTCATTCCTTGCTTATGACAAGTGTTTGACAGCCTTGTGTGTGGTAGGGAGTTGTTTCCTCATTAAGGGAACATGTTCACTGAGATAGTCATATTCAAAGCATTTTGGTTTCATGACATTCAGATCAATATAGACCAGTATTGCTTATCTGCCAAGTCTATCCGTCTTCCTTTACCCTGAAAATGCTGAAAGATGCATTTGTGTTCATATGTACACATAGTTTAAGAATGCTTAACCTGGCAATGAACAGTCATCTAAAGTATAGAATACTGTGTATTGTGCATATACTGGATTTTATAATCTCAGCTAGGAAATTATTTTGAATTTTTTAATTGCTGATTTTGATGCATAACATGGTTAAAGCTGGTGGAGTTTTTTTGTATTTAATAGATGTAACCAACAAAGATTTACCTCGCCTATGCTGTAAAGAAATAAAAACTGAAAATATAGCATGACTACTATTTTTGTAGCAATACAGTAACATGCACTCTATTCTATTTAAAAAAAAACAAACCAAAAACAAAAACAAAACAACAAAACAAAACCAAACCAGAACTCCAATTTCATGTAGCTTCATAGGAAGAATGAAGCCAATAATTTTACCAGTTGGAGGGCAATGCTTCATTGATGTTTGTAGGAGGTATTAAGCCTGATTTATTGGATGAGCTGTACAAGATCAAAAAGGCCTCCAGAAGGTGTGAAAAAAGTAAATTTCAAAAAATAGAGTATGAAACGTTAATGAATAAATAATAATTTTTATTCTCAGCACGTCAGTAGAAATAGAGTACATCTGTCCCACCCAGCAGCTGCATCGTTTAGAAGCTCTTACGAGGGCTTGTGGAGGTGAGTGGAATATAAATCACAAGTTGAACAGAAAAAAAGTAGGCGAGGGGACAGAAATACGGTCATTAAGTATATAAAATACATCAGTAAAAAAGGAATGTGAGAGCTTTTTATTCCTCTTTGTAAGAAGAAATAGACACTGAAAAACTGAACAGTTTTAAAAATTACTTGTTTTAATTTTTAACATAATACTATGATAAAAGGTTAATACAGAGATCATATATTTTTTCAGAGCCAAAACAAAAATGCTAGTGTTTATCTTTGAAGTATTTCCTATAAAACTAGAGAGGAATTAAACATGTCTTTGATCAAAATACTTGAAGATAATTCTTGGAAAATGAAATGTACCATCTGTATTTCTTTATTTTTAATATTCCTAATTATCTAATCACGCTTAACAGAATTACCACCATAAAGCTATTGTGCTGGACAACACTGCATTTCAACTTTAATTTAGAACTAAAAGTTCTCATACAAACTAGTATTTTTTTTCTTATAAGTATTCCCTTAGAAGTACTCTTTCAAATGACTTTACAGCTAAAAAGGATCCTCCCATTCAGTATCTCACCACTGTTTCTGATAATTGACCTTAGCTCCACTACAATACAATAGTGCATGCTGTGCTTTTTTTTTATTTTAACTGTCAATGACTTCTTTGAAGTTGTCATCAACTTGCATGTTTGTTTGTTTTGGGTTTTTAAATTGCCTATAGTTAGGATACACTTCTGCATGAACATTCTTTTTATCAGCTAAGACATGAAACTTCAGTAGTCTCATATTCAATTCTTACATGTTTTATAAAAGAATTTTATAAAATATGTTCTTTCATTTATAAGACTTAAATTGCGGACTCATTTCCTTTCAATTCTTCTTTTTATAAAGTTGATTACTTCTTTATGACTTGAAATAAGTACAAAAAGAGCCCTTCTTGATGACTAGTAAGCTTTAACCATGAGCCTAAAGACTTTAAAATAAAAACACTATAAAGTGTTCAGTTCCTATAAATCACAAAGAGATCATCATTCTTTTATTGTCGCTGTCTTTATTTTTTGCAGTTCAACACAATTTACAGGAAAGATATCCAGCTGGCACAATCATATCTTATTTTTCCACTCTATAACATCTTTATAGCTAGTAGTTCACAATATGATAGCAGCATACCTCAGCTGAGTGTTGAGCTCCTCAGCTCTTTCTTTTTTCTTTTTATTCTTGGATTAAAGTAGGTAGATCTGCCTTTTCAGGTTCCTAGTTGTAGTGGTTTAACCCGGGCTGAGTGCCAGGGGCCCACTACAGCCACTCTCTCACTCCCCCTTGCCCAGCTATAGAGGAGACAGAATATAACAAGAGGTTCCATTATTCATGATAAGGACTACAACAAATTTATAATCACCATCACAGGCAAAACAAGACTCCATGTGGGAATAATAGTCAAGTTTATTACTAACAAGATCAGAGCTAAGAGTGAGAGACAATAAAAGACACCTTTTACCCCCCACCCCCTCCTTCTTACATCCAACCTATTCTCCCGCAGCGGTCAAGGGAAAAGGCGAGGTGGGGGGGAGGTGTTGCTGTGGTCAGCTGCTGTTCTCAGCCGCTGCTTGGGGAGAGGAGTCCTTCCAGCCACATTCCATGGGGTCCATCCCTCACAGGATACAGTTCCTCTCACAAACTGCTCCGGCGAGAGTCCATCCCATGGGCAGCAGCCCTTCACCCACAGCTGCCCCATGGCTCACATTCCACAGGGTGCAGTCCCTCAGGCACAGGCTGCTCCAGCGTGGGCCCCANTCTCTGCACTCCTGTGGTCCTCCATGGGCTGCAGGGGCACAGCTGCTCCACCATGGTCTGCACCATGGGCTGCAGCTGGATCTCAGCTCCGGCGCCAGGAGCATCTCCTCCCCCTCCTTCTGCACTGACCTTGGTGTCTGCGTTCACAGGCTCTCACCCTGCTCCTCTCCAGCAGCCATCTTCATCTCCTCACAGCTTTTTTTTTTTTTTTTTCTTCCTTCTTAAATATGTTATCACAGAGGCGTTCCTTCAACTACTGATTGGCCTGGCCTTGGCCAGCAGCGGGCCCAGCCTGGACATGGGGAAACTTCCAGCAGCTTCTCGAAGAAGCCTCTCCCTCAGCCCCCCCCACTGCCACCAAAACCTGGCCACAGAAAAAACAATACACTAGTGTATGATGAAAATATTTCAACCACTGAAACATGAACCCAGTAATGGAATTTTGATTTGGCTCAGATTTACTTCTTCTTCTATTTTTTGTTTTGTTTATTCTTTAATAATGCAGAATAAATGTGAATATAGATCATGAGACTACATTGGGAATTCTAAATTTTATTCTAATGTAACTCTGAATCTGTCTTTTGAATCTTGCCTTAAACAAGTCAGAGAGGAAGTCAGTGGCAGTAGTTAACAGCTAATGATGAGGTGAAGCCAATGGTGAAAGCAAGTGGTAGTCTGTGTGCTTTCCACCATCTAAAGTATGGAGAAAAAAGAACCTTTTGACATGTAAACAGATATAAGTATACAAAACATAGAGCCATTTCTAGAAGAATTTTTAAGCTACTTATATCTTCTCTCTATATTCTTGAAATGGAAGCAGCCTGATGTGGAATATTTTCTGGATTTTAAACTAAATAGTAGTATAGGGAGATTGCATGTAAGTTCTTATATATTAAATATTAGAAAAGGAAAAAAGTCTAGTTCTACAAGTTGTTCTAAATTAGTTTTCTAAATTATTTTCTAAATTCAAAAAAAAGGCTTCTTTTTTTTTTTAAATTTTGTTTTGCAGAGTGTTCAGATGAACACATCTTTATGCTTTTGAAAATGTCAGAAAGTTTCATAGATGGACAGAAAAGATGCTTGTCTGAAACTTAATTATATACTCAAATTCATAAATACATTAAATTCATCATTTTATCTGTTTTTGGGTACCTCTTTTTTTTTGGAGTTGTACAATGACTTGATTCAATAATTTTATCAAGTTGTACTATTTACTCTCTACTACTTTTCCAACTGCTACTTCCTGTTATGTGAGTGTGATCTGTCAGCAGATCAGGTAGCTAAAGGAATTAAAAATGCCTGTGTTTCTGTTTTGACATCCTGGATTATGTTCAGATGTTATTACTGAAAGATTTTTACTGAACTGCTGGGGGAAAAAAAACCAAAACAACAACAAACACACATAATTGATCTAAACTACAGACTTAATTTCTTTTGAGCAATGATAAATTTTGTTAACTGGAGAATAATCTGGCCAAACAGAGGCTTAGTCTGACCAAACAGAGGCTTTACAGTGCCATAAAAACCCAGAGCTGTATTTCAGCCTCTTCTTTTCTGGGATAACAGATTAGTGATTTCTGAGCTGTATTGATAGTCAGATGCAGCATGTAATTCAATGACTGCACACAAGCAGTGTGGTGTAGCTAAGGCTGGCAGTGGCTAAGGTGTAGAGCACTCTTGGACATCCTACAGATGATTTCTGCAGTTAGATTCTACAACATGAAACATGATCACTGTGGCACTTTCCCCTTTTTTCCTCTGATGCCTGTAGTAGTCTCAAATGAACTAAAAAGAGCTACACATGTGTCAGCTATACATTACGGATAAAAAAAGACAAATAGAAATACTATCAAAATTTACAACACAGGGAATATATCTGCATATCTGACAGACTTTTATCTATTAAACAGACAATAGCTACATGTTGGTTGGAATAAACAAAGAGCACAAGAAAAAAATGTATATAGAAAGGAATGGAGCATATGAATATGGAATTCTGCAAAGGAATATACTCTGATGTTTGTCTAGAGTTCTGCATCAGTGACAGTATATTTGGAGCAGGCTGAGAAAAAAATTTTGTTATCACTTTGTACTGGACAGATTTCTTTGCTGCTATCATTACCTGTTGTTATTGCTTTCTTGTTGCACTTTTTTTTTGTTTTGTTTTTATAGTAAGGATTAAAATACTGTATCTAGATGTTAATCTGGTGTTTCTGATGCTATTCTAATTTATGAAACACTAATATTAGTGAATTTTGGTAGATAAATATAGAAAGTTCTCAGTAGGGGGTAAAATCTTTTATTAGGGTAACTACTAGTATTAGATAATATATACAAACTTGTGGGTAGCTAACCTGTTTCTGCAATGAAGCAGAAGAAAAAAATATGAAAACTAAGTACAGGGCAGTGTTCTATTTTTTTTTTTTTAATCGTTTAAATGACCTAAATCAAAAATCCTTAACAGGCACTTGTTGAGCCAAAACAGGTATTACAAAGGAAAGATGTGAAAAGCATGTCAGTTCTTATGAGATAGCGAGAAAATAATTTCATACAACTTTAAGGGAATAACTGGAAGAGAACAGCTGTAAAACTCATCTCTCTCTTCAATCTATGATGTTTTAGTGTTCAGTCTGAATTATTGATTTTAGATTCCAGACTTGGTTTTAGAAGGTCTCCTGTGCACCTCCCATGAGGCTGTAGAGTAATTGTGTTGATTAAAAAGGAAAAGGAAAATATTTTGCCATTGCTGACTGGAGTTTTCTTCGCTCATTAGTTATCTGCATGATGATTTCTTCCAACATGGTATTTTATGATGTTGTATTTCATATGGCTGAACAGTATATGAGTACAGGTATTCCAGCTCTTATGGACTGCTTTATTCTCAAGGACAGTGCAGGAACAAGAGATAGGATGTCTGGAAAGTAAAATCTGGAAGAAAAACATTAGTGTCCATTATCAATATTATTATTACTAAAATGCCTATAACTGCACTTTCTAAAAGACAGAAAATCCCACTTAAATGCTTATTTTAATAGTAGCCAGTTAAAAACAAAGAAAAACTAAAACCACAGCTGGCAGTGTCAGTGCAGTGATAACTTGGAGGCATTCCCAAGAAGGAATTCTTGCATACTTCTAGCCAGGGAATGAAGTATAAAAACTTGTCACATAAAGCAAGAGGGATAGAATGGAATGGTTTTTGCCTGGAAGTTTCATGGTGTCTGCCACAGGACCAGTGCATTTCCATTAATAATGGACATAGAGTCGAGCCACTTTGAGACTTGTCCATGGGTCAGAAAAAGCCACAGTACAAATTAATCAGTCTTGTCCACTGACTTCCCTTGACTGTAGACAGACCAGTAGAAGGTTGTACAGAACGAGATTTGTATGTATGTTTAGAACTCTTGTACGTAATTGTAGTGCTTAAAAAAATTCAAAACTAGAACTTTACAAAGTTGATGAGGTAGCAAGTGTTTAGTGATGGCATATCTGGTACTTTGTTCACTAACTTGTATAACGTGATTGTAGTGCATAATTTGCAATAATTATAGAAAGTATTTATGAGAAAGATAACCAGAATAAGTAAGTGGAAGTTAGTCATAGGTTATGCTTACTATTAAGAATGTATGAAATGGTTGCTTACAAATCCTCCTACTAAATTGATCAAAGAAGCAAATTCTATTAGGCTTTTCTTATGCTTTCATGTACAATTTATTTTGTAAGATTCTTTCTCTCTGTGGTATTGGGAAAAAAAAAATCAACTGAGTACCTCATACCACACTGTCAATGAAAATAATTTATGTAAATCATGATTCTTTTGTGCACTTTGTCAGCACTTCAAGTCCTCCATTGAGAATGGATGTGTCTTAAATCTCACTGCTTCCTTTTCTAGATAAGGGAAAAACAAATTCAAAATCAAATAGAAATTCAAGTATGAAATAAAAATGCAGAGATGCTCCTCAAAGTAAACTTTCTACTTCTATTCTTTGATGAAATAAAACATAAGTTTCTGCATATTTTGTTTTGTTTTTGTGAAATAATGATAGAAAATCTTCTTGGTATGATTTTGTCTTTTAACTAACAGAAGCTGTAAATGCAGACACCAAGCTATTTGTCTTTGAAGCTTCACTGTTTAAATCATAAAGATACTTCTATTACAAAGATCTGTACCTGTGCACCCACCTGACTGTCTATCTATATTGTTTTAATCCATATTATTCATAAATAAAATTATAAATAATTTATCTTCAACTGTGCAGCTGAATTTTACCATCCTATTACTCTGTAACTGTCGGGTCTGTAAGATAATGCACATGCCGTAGAAGACAATCCAGGGAAATTTGACATAACTTTCTAGGTCTTGAAAGATAAAATGGCTATAAAGACAATGTTTTAAACAAGTGCTCAGTAATGCTTAATTTTGCATTGTCTCTCCAGAAAGAGGTTTTAAGATTGTTATGGAATGAGGCTTCACTAAATACACTTTAACTCATGAAAGGCCATGCAATTCAATTACTTTGATTTCCTTCCAAACTACAAATTTTCCACCCACCTGCCTCTTCTGGTGCCATTTACTGAATTTTTCCAATAGGTTGAGATAGTTTTAGATATTTTGTTAATATTTCAATGAAAATAGGTATCACGAGAGAAACAAATTCTTTTAACCTTAGTTGCTACAAGCAAGCACATTGGTTTGTTTATATTAAATTGGGAAGTTTTAAAACACAAGAAAATTCACCAATCTTCAGAATTTTCTCATTTTCTTTCAGAAAAATAAAAAGCTTATTGCATGATTCTCTACAATCAGTGCAAGTGCACTGTGAATGAAAATACAAATGGCTTAATTTCAACAAAGAACTTTTATATACACCTAATGATTCACTATGACCCTATTTTGTTTACATGGAATTTTTATATACTTGGGCATTTACCGAAATATCATAGTGAACATACTTTTTTTGTATAATTTATATATATATATTACATTTTAAATCCATGTTTTTTAACACTTATACTAAAACCACACTGGTTTTGTTTCTTAACTGGAGTATAATTTTTTAATCCTGTGCCTCAAAGTTCTGCAAAAATGAAAAGAATATAATGCACATGGCACTGTGAAGGAAATGTAGCAACCGTCACTAATTCAAGAGAATGAAGACAATATATTCTGAAGCACTAACACACCTTATGCTACCTAAGAACTATAAAAATCTTAAGATTTTATAGCTGAAATAGAATGTCATACAGGATAACAGCAGAAAAGAAAGGATGTTGTGGAGTTCCTGTAGATCTTCAAATTCTCCATGGAAGCACATCCTGCTACAAATTAGAACAAATCCTAAAGTGGGCTGTTCGTATTGATTTGACCAGAATGAAGACTTATTACCTGGCCTCAAATATTAGTTCATTCTGAGTGTTAACTGACAAAGAGACCTTCCTTTCCACTAAGGACATTCAGCCCCAGTGAACAATTCTTTGGTTGTGGCTGAATTGCTGTGTTACAGAGGAGGAATATTTTTTGGAGGACAATAGGGCTAAGAGGAAAGAAAAATAAATTCTCAGCATTTTCAAATTATCTGTAGAAACTCTAAAACATATAAGTAATATGATATAGTATAATGCAAAAAAAAAAAAAACAAATGTGGGTTCACTAGCTTACTTCAACTTCACTTGAAGTTACAATAGCTCAGACATTGAAGGACTGATGTCAAAAACATATTTTTTGTTTCAAGCAATTTTTTGAAATCCTCTGTTTTCAATAATTTTATGTCTATTTCCGTTAGTAGGTTTCTGTTTGATTTAAGACGGAGGTGTTATCAAGGTGATTCATTACTACATATACATAAGCTGTGTCTACTAGTACACAAAATCCCCAAACCTTACACTGTCATGTTTTCATGTGCATGTTTTAATTTTAGTTCAGCACCACTCCGTTTGTCACTATCCCACTTCTTTTTTATATGTTTCTTTGTGGCTTTTTTGTGGTTAAGTCACCATTTACACTGTTATGGTGTCTGATTCCCAAGTAAATATTAGCACACATATCTTCAGAGAACAGTTGGAAATCAGAAAAATATAACCATCCTACTTTATAAAAATAAAGACAGAGATAGATAGATAGATAGATAGATAGATAGATAGATAGATAGATAGATAGATAGATAGATAGATAGATAGATAGATAGATAGAGATAGGACAGACATTTCCTTTTGAAGATCACTCAGAAGCCTTTGTCAAAACACAAGCAAGCTTTATAATCCCTAATAGACACCCTAGTTTATCCTTAAGATCTGTCTGTTGAGTTGGGGAGTGGAACTGAGGCCCTGCTGTCAGACGCAGGGCTAACATCAGAAGAGTCCCTGTAAGCACAGGACAGGAACATCAGATAAGGAGGCAGAGAGAGCGGGACCTAGACATCACAATAGCTGACAGGGACAATATCTCAAGGTCTCCTCAAGAGAACATGTTTTCCTGCAATGGGGCAATGGTGGCAGCAGCTCTAACCCTCGGAGAAGGAGGTCTCTGGGTCCCGGGACAGGGCAGAGAATGGGGAGGGTCTGGAGCAGTGAGGGCAATCAGAGCTGTGTGACACCTGTCACTCAGAAGGGGATATAAACCCGGGGGGTCATGTGATCGGGCAGTGGGTTCTTTGGAACCAATCTGTAACCTCACTGCCTGCGCAGAATAAAAACAGCTTTCTCATGACGAGGCCTGCGTTCTGAGTTCGGTTTCCGCAACTGACTGTAACGTAATTAATCATAGAAGCTACAAAACTCAGGTCCAAGAACTTTTACGCTGCCTTGCGTGACGGCCTATGTGGCCATTATTCCTTGTGGCTCAGTAGAGAAACATCAATATTTTGGGTGCGAGTATGAATGCATAGGGTTGCCACGAGAATGGACTGTCTGTGGCTTATCATTCTACCTCATACTAATTTTAACATTAGAAGAATGTTAAGCTGTAACACTAAATGTAATTATTTTTTCTACAACTCAAATACTATTTTTAAAAAGTTCTGCATTTTAGAGACGTAGAGTGAAAAACAAAGAAAATGTTATAGAGGATTCACTACATGTTCAAAATTTTCTCTGTTTCAAAAAGTTAATCTTTTTGGGATTTACACTTCTTACATGCTAGGATTAATTTCTAGGGAACTTTATTTATCCTAGGGTATCACTGTTGTTCTAGAGAATCTGATTTGGAGTCAGGGTTTCCTTTGTGTATTCATTTTATCATTGGGTGTTCCATTCAGATTTAAATTTCGATTCAGAAACTCACTGTATACTAACAATATTGAATACTATCTCCAAAGAATTAATGGCTGTCATAAACTTTCTTTAGAAATTCTAACATTCCTCTGACATGCATATGCAGCATTTTCTTTTGGCTATCTAGTCCAAAATGTAGAATAAAGGACATGATTTTAATGTATATAAAGTATTTTTCTGTTGAAAATTAAATATCTGTTAGGATTGCATGGCAGATTTGAAGCCTTACTAAATAAACTCTTCAAAACCATAAAATTCTCTTTCAAGTCAATATGCTCTGACAGTTTTAGATAACTTGAAAAAAGCTACAGTGACATAGGAGGTAGAATTTTTTGTTATTAACTATATAAACAAAAAACAGGAGAATAAGCAATTTTGGAGTGACTAGGTTGTTTGAAAGATCTTTAAGACAATTTTTTAGAAAATAATGAACCCTGAATCCAAGCCTATACCTGTGTGTATTACGCATGCCTATCCTTGACTTGAAGTTTAAGAGAAGAAGACAAGCTTACATTCCATGACAGTGGTTTGTAGCAAGGAGTCAGTAGCATTCCAGTTCTTCATTTGGGTGAAAAAAGTTTACAACTTTTGACACAGTCATGGAAATACAGGAAAACACATATATTTTGTGTTAAGTCATATTTTATATTGCTGGGCAGACTAAGGATGTTTAAGAATCTTTGAAATAGTGTGTTTTATCCTTTTTCCAATTTGTGTGGTCTCTAAATGGTGTGGATAATTTTAGCACTGTTTTTTAAGTAAAAATGTATGATAATTCCTACAGCTGTTCTGACATCAGTGCAATGGCCTTTAGAAATTGCAGTCTGAGCCAGCATTTACAGAGTTAAAGCTCTTCATAATGTCAAGGAAAATTTTGTCTGATATTTGTGGCTACTTCCCAGTAGACCACCTTTTCTGCTGAATTTATTCACCATCTAGTCCATCCAATACTCTTTATTACCAGTCTCTTTTTTACTCTTTATTACCAGTGCAGGCAGCAAAGCACTTTGCTCAGGAAAGTTACTATTTTTTTCCCTTTTTTAAAAATGTATTTTAAAATTACCAGGTTGCTTATGTACCTTCTTGATCTACACCAGATCAGGCAGTTGAACTGTGGGGAAGTTGAGCAGGAGCACCAACAAATTACTGCTCTCTAAGGCAGCTCTTGCTTTCAAAGTGATCTAGCAGCCTGATTCCATAAGCACTTTCTAGCCCATCTGAAGGTGGAGTGAGGACGGATGTCATTTTACATAATTTAGCAATGTATTTGTTTTCTGGTGTTTTCTGCCTTCTTTCTTACTTTATTCTTCTTTGTATTGTGTTATGGAAGTGATCGTTGCTAAGATAATAAACATGTATTCAATAATTCTTTTTCTCATAATTATTTCATTATTTTACCGCTGTAAAAATAATATTCTCTGGCTTGCAGAAATAAAACTGGGTAAATCTCATTGCTAGTAGCATGTGGATAATTACAATCTGATTCATTAAATTTACCTATAACTATTTTAAGGCTTCATGAGTTTGTATATAGAACTTTATTTAAAGTAAATGTTGCAGAGAAAATTAAAAAGCTGGAAATATACCATGTAAATTATGAAGGAGAATTTAACATTTTAATTTAACTTTCTCAGAGTCATAAAGTTTAATAGTAAATAAACATTATTTTTCTGTTTTAACAAAATTCTTAAGAATTATTATCCACATTTTAATATTTATTAAAGAAGAAGTTAATTCAATTTCTCATTAGGTTTAACGAACTTTCTGTGTACTCATTATTTATAAAAATTCTCTCTCTAATCTATTTTATCAATGATCACAAATAATTTCCTTAAATAAGCATTTAGCTTTGGCTTCTAGTTTTAAAAAAAGAAAAAATTATCGACTTTCACTGAACTTCTCAGTTTGATACTAATTTTGGTCATCCACATACAGATGGATTTTTTATAAAATATATTTATGTAAAAAAATATGATCTTTTAAATTCATTAATTTATCCAGGACAGCCTAGTTTATGCTTATCTAGAAATATTTTAATGAAAATTTTAATCTTATCCAACAGTTTGCTATCACACTTCTTTTTGGGTTGTTATTATTTGTTTGAAGTAGTTTTTGTTGAGATTTGTTTGGTTTTGGTTTTATTATTTTTCTGAAGACATATTGTAGCCATATAACCGAATGCTGTACTGGGCCTCTCCAACATCTGTGGCAGGTCAGCGACTTTAAATTTTGTGTGAGCGCTTAACATTACATGTGAAACTGTCTGCAAAAGTTATTCATTAGGTCAGACAGATTAGAAAAGTGAACACAGTAAAAAGAAAAAAGAAAAATAAAGCAAAGAAAAATTGTAGAAATAAGGACATTTTCACTGTTGATTTCTAGAAACAGGGCTATAAATTCCTTAATGAAATAACTGACATAAAATGTTTAAAAAATCAAAGTATCTTCAGAGAAATAAAATCTCTCAGTGAACTATTATAGAGGGAAAAAAAACCACCCAGAGGAATAGAGGTGACCCTTCTGAACTTGCCTTATTTTTAAAGAAATAGATCATCAACAAATAATTCTTGTCAAATAAACAACTTCTGAAGACTTCATTCTTAGAAAAGCTTAAAATTTCTGTATTATAACATTGGTAAAATCCAGCTACCTGTTTGGAATGATTTTACTTTCCCTTCTTTTTCCCTAACAAACGACACAAGTTCATTTATGACTTTGTTCTGATAGGACACATGGTCATTATGCAGAAATGAAGTACATTACACACTGTTCATTGTTAGAGAGATTTTTTTATTATTTTTTTTTTTAATCTGAGGTGGAGGTGATTTGATGGGTTACTTTTGTGTATTGTTAAAATGTGCTCATCAAAACTGGTATTATTTTCCTTGTTTCACTCATTATTATGCTGGTACCCTCAGTAAATCCAGTATTTTTTCAATTTACTAAGTTATAAAAAATATTTTCATTAAAGGAAAACTGTGTGGGTGGAAGGGGAACATCAGTTTGGCAGTACTTGACAGTAAGTGGCAGTGATTCAACCACAGTACTTACTACTGAGCTCATGTGTGATTTTCTAACAGCGACAAGTAAAGACATCAAGAAGATACATTTTTTATGCTGTAATTAAAAATGCCAGCAGTACTGTTCTAATAAATGCAAAAGTGATGCTGTTAATTTTGTTTCTGTCAGTATGTCCATATGTTTTTAGTTATACCAGTAGAACAAGAAAATACAGAATATTGATGTTTTTGTCAGTTAGTCTGGAGTATTTTTTTTTCTCCAATGGGACTGGAGAATGCAAAATCAAGTAAATCAGAAATCATGTGTGAGCTAGAGATCATGCATTGACACAGACTGAACTTTAAACATGCATGAAAGCAGTAAAGTCTGAACTAAAACTAAATGTTGGATGATAAGTGTAGAAAACATTGTGAGATGAAACAGAAAGGAAAACACAAGCAGCACCTCTATGTTCACCTGATCATTCATTTTCTCTATATTTAAAACTTCGGTACACAGCCTATTAGAATATACCACCTGCATAGAACTTGCTAGAGTAGAGGTTGTTACTAGAGGAGCACATTTTTTTTACGACTTAAAAATATTAAGATTGATGTTTAACATAAAACATTGTAACTTTTAGGAGTCGTTTCTTCCTTTAGAAGTCATGTGAAACCAAGCACTAAAATGTGCTTATATTAGCTTTAGATGGACCACTAGCTTAACTATTTTCATCTGTAGGTTTCAACTCATTGAATTGGAAATTGTTACGTTCAGTTGGAATCTTACACAGACTTACATTTCTTTTCTGAATTTCATCAGGCTGATATTTAGGTACTTCTTTTTTGCTTCTGAAGACAAATATAAAATTTCTATGTTCACTTGCTTTGGAATTATACAAAAGGTTTATTTCCCCTCTTTATCCTCTTAACCACTTAGTATTTTCAATTGTCTTAGAGTTGTGGAGGCAGTAAGATATCCTCTGAAAAAAATCTTTACGGTTAAAATATATATATAAAAATTGTTAAAATGCTTATGAATCAAAGGAACACGAGCATATATTTAAAAATAAAAATTTAGGATGCAGTGAATAATTTTGTGAAAAACTTTTAATATGAGGTCTCTGTCTGTTTATCAAATACTCTGTAAGTCTTCTCTTGCTTCAGAACTAATTGCATTATTTGATTGGGGTTGGAATTTTTAGTTGCACTATATCATTAAAATCATTAATATATGACATGTAACTAGGTGTTAGAGTGTTTTCAACACTGGAACACCTGAAAATATTAGGATTCTTGAAAATAACTGGATTCTGTGTAGTTAACATGACTAGTGCAACATATGAGCAGACTACCTTTTCTATATTTTCACTTTTATACTTCTGCCATTAGCCTCTCTGTTTTCCAGCAATCCTGATTCACTGTTCCAAATGAAGTGTTGGTACACTTTGTTCTTTTCTAGTCCATTGTTTCTCAAGAGTATTCACAGTCTTGTGACACTTTCTTACTCATCTTGATATTCAACTCAGTGTTACACATGATGGGCAATTGAGAAACTCAAATAATTTATTTGACCTGTAATTAATACTGCATTCTACTAGTCATACCTTGTTATGAAGTTTTGCTACACCATTGATTTCAAAAACAGTTCTAGAATATGGAGATCAAGTGTAATCCATTTTTCCTCCTCTGTATAGATGACCTTTCTCATTCAGGCTGTTATGTAGAGATGCAGATGCTAATAAGTGTATCAGTGAATAACTTCTAACATGCTATTTTTTCAAGACAATTTCAGGCTTCTGGCTTCCTCAACATCTATAGCACTACTCAACATCTCATAACTTACTCATGAGATGTCTCATCATCAAAATTGATTTACGTATTTGCACAGAAGCAATGGAGTATCACAACAGCATCGAAGTATATGTTATTTCCTATTTATTGCATCTTTCCTATTTTTAATTACATACAATAATATCAGCTACATATTGTAACTTCACTGCTCAGTCTATTGGTCACTTTCTTCATTTACAAAATGTCAGCCTAAATTGTCAGTGAAAGTTGATATTATATCCAGATTGATACTAGACAGACTAGTAATGAAGCTGAAATGAGCAGAACTGTAACTGTGAAGGGGTTGATTTAATAAGGTTAACATCTGTTACTTTAGACAAGGTTAGCATAAAGACCCTGCATATCAAGAGCCTGTTGCCAGGCTCAAGATTAGTTGTTAGTGAGAAATATCAACATGAAATGTCAATGTCTTTGGCATCTGTTTCAAGTGGAAAAAGGTTCCCAAATGGTGTTATTTGTCTTTATTGGTGACATAATGGGTATTACAGGAAGGAGTAATATTTCTAAGGTACATCAGTGATCAGTATCCTGAGAATTGCAGAACTTCCAACATCACAAGTTCATAACAACCTAGCTTGCAGTGCCTTTAGCAGATGGTGTGCAATATGAGAATAGTACTGCCTCCTTAAGGCCTCTGTGTAGCCACAAAAATACATGTATTTGCACAGAATCACTATGAAACTATATAACAGAACATGCTGAGATGGAATGGAACCACAAGGACCGTGAAGTCCAACTCTTAGCCTTGCACAAGACAATCCCTAAGAGTCATAACATGTGCCTGGAGAGTAACATCCAAATGCTTCTTGAACTCTGTCAGTCTTGGTGCTGTGACCACTTCCCTGGGGAGCCAGTTCCAGTGCCCAACCACCCTCTGGGTGAAGAACCTTTTTCTAATATCCAACCTAAACCTCCCCTGACACAACTTCAGGCCAGTCCCTCTGGTGCTGTCACTGGTGACCACAGAGAAGAGATCCTCCCTCCTCTTCCTCTCGTGTAACTGCAATGAGGTCTCCCCTCAATCTCATCTACTCTAGGCTGAACCGACCAAGTGACCTCAGCCACTCCTCATACAGCTTCCCCTGAAGGCCCTTCACCATTTTCATTGCCCTCCTTCGGACAATATAATAGTTTAAATATCTTTCTTATATTGTGGTGCCCAAAACCACCACAATATTCCAGGTGAGGCCGCACTAGTGCAGAGCAGAGCAGGAAAATCACTTCCCTCAACCACCTGGTGATGCTTTGCCTGGTACCCCCCATGTTGGCCCTCCTGGCTGTCAGGTCACTGCTGACTCATATTAACTTGCCATTGACTAGGACCATCTGGTCCTTTTTCATGGCGCTGCTTTCCATCACCTCATTCCCCCGTCTATATGAACATCCAGGGTTGTCCCATCCCAGCTGCAGAATCTGGCACTTTTCCTTATTGAAATTCATATGCTTGGTGATTGCCCAGGCCTCTAATTTGTTGAAGTCTCTCTGCAGGGCTTTCCTGCCTTTGAGAGAATCAACAGCTCCTCCCAGTTGTGTGTCACCTGCAAACTTGATTAGTATCCCTTCCAGTCCAAGTCATTTATGAAGTTGTTGAAGAGCACAGGGCCTAAGATAGAATTCTAAGTGATCTCACTAGGTCAGTCACCACCAGGTCACAAGTCTCACGTTATCCCATTCACTTTTACCCGATAGTATTTTAGTTTTCTTTTCCTGTTCTATCTACCTATGTTCATACTTTGTTTTATGCAAAATCAGGAGAACTTATGATTCTTTGTTGGCTTGATCACTCCTGGCTTTACTTTATTTCTCCCTTGAAACAGTAAAGGTAGAAGACAGGAAAGAATTCATAGGATGGAGGATATGATCTGTCCTTAATATTTTGGACACAGAGCTTTCCACATTGATATTTAGCTGTAATTGTTGCAATGTCTCACATCTTTTTGGTCTCCTTTTTGAGATCTGCTTGTTTATATGTTCAGTGCTACAAGAGTGAGCTGAAGGGATAACGACGTAATCTAATGAGAATATGTTTCCTGTTGCTAAGCAATATGATAGGAACTTCCCTTGCTATACATAACCTATATGAGTAATTAAAAGGAGATTAATGGTTGAGGCAGTTCAATAGACTGTGTCTTCCTAGATGTCCCTGTGGCCTGCAAGTGCTAATTGTAAGTCCTCTAAATGTGCTGGTTAACTTTTTATACCTTCCTACCTGACACTGGTGTGAAGGATTACATAGAGCAAAAAAACACCCCAATGACAATCACACCCACAGAAATCTTCAGCCCAAAGTGATGCATTTGTAGTATACATTAATTTCCAAATAAATTGCTTCACTATTTATTTTTACAGCCTCATTTTATTATAAAACTAGATGATCAACCTTCCAAAAACTTAAATAAGCTAACTCTGGAAACCTTCCTTCCTCCTGCAAATTCAGTGGCATACAAAATTTAAAAAAAAAAAAATTCCACAAAAAACTGTTTAATTTCGGGCTATAAACTGTTCACTTTAGAAACTGTTCAGAGTGCATATGAACAAAATGCTTCAAATAAAAAAAAAAAAAAAAAAAAAAAAAAGATTTAAAAAAACCCATCTATTTAAGGTCTAAGTCTCCTGGACACAAAACCAAGTCATATCTCATTACCACAGACATTTATACATAAATATCCTTTCCGATTCTTAGGGCACAAAACATTGTTCCTACTATAACACCTGGGTACACACTGGGCATTATACATGTAGTAAGGAATAAACAGGAATAAATGTTATCTGCCTCATGATATTGTTAAAATTAAGTTAGATTTTTATCTTAGTAGGATTTTTTACAGCTTGTAAAAGATAATTCTGTAGTCTATCTAATATATTAATTTGTCATGTTAGATGTACTTTCTTTAGTTGAACCTAAGTTTTACATTCCTTATTACAGGATTAGCATTTTATAAACTGTGTATTGGAATGGTATCTTGACTGACTGGACTCACTTGCTTTTCCATAATACATGACTCACTCTTAATTGGTCTTTTCAAAGGCTTTTTATAAAGATATTGCATGGCTAGCCTTATATCCTCAAAGTAAATTGTTTTCCAGCACTTTTTGCATCATTTTCTCTATCTCACAGGAGAGCATGGATGTATGAATCAATCTAAAAATATGTAGCTCTGTTTAAAATTTTATGGGGCAGCAATGGGATTCATTTTCAAATTGAGATATTTCTGTATTGCTTTGTTCACTTTTGTCCCACTTTTTCAAAGTTTTTAACCACTTTTTTTTTCTCAGTAATGACTTAAAATCAAAACAATCCTTTACATTTCATATACAAAAAAAAATATTTCTTAAAGAAAGCTGCATCTGCAAACAAGCAGTCTATTTTCAAACCAAAGGCTCAGTACACTCTTTGTGCTGAGTACTATTTTCAATTTTATCATAGGAGATGATATGAAAATTGTGATTAACCTGTAGCACTGAAGTTGTGTGTTACCATCTAACTATTTAATAATATAATGCAGTCTTAATAGTACTCTCATTTGGTTGATTTGGAGTTAGTTGAAATTGGAATAGCAAAAGAATAGAAGATAAATTGTTATTGCAACCTTGTCAACTATATGATTCTTTTTTCTTTTTTTCAATTTCTAGTGAACTCTGCATTTTATCACCTGTAAAATGCATTGCAAGTATTCATTGCATGAAAAATGATTTATCAGAAATGCAGGCAGAGAGAGGCAAGCAGTGGTGTTAAAATATTACATGTTGCAATGATTAAATGAGAAATTACTAGAATTAGTCTTATTTGGTGCCTTAGATCACTATTATTTTTGTGTACAGTGTTTTATTAAGTACAAAGAAGTTCCTTTGATTTTAGGAAGTCTCTGATCCTCAAATTGCTGCCTGGATGACATCTGCTTTTTGCAACTGACAAAGAGAGTACTTATCTGAGCGAGTTATTCATCTTATTGATGATACTGAAGTAATGGAACTGCTCAGGCATAACCACTTTCTGTAGTGTTGCCAATATTTATGGAACTTAGTTGAACAAATACCATTTAAATTTAAGTAATACTATTAAATTAAGATTTTATGAGTTTCTAAATTTTAGAATGGAAGTTAAGCAAAAACAAATACTGCTTTATTGATACTTTTGGTATCAATCTCAAACCAGTACTGCTTTCAAAGGGTATTTCATTGTAGTTAAACTAATGCCTTAATTAGGAGATTAAACATGCTGAAAACTAATCTATGTTCAAATCATTGAAGATGACTTAGAAGAAAGGTAGATTATAATACATAAACAACAGGAGATATTAATAAAGAGGTGAAAGATGATTAAAAATAAATTAATAAGATTCCACCATGTGGTAAATAAATCATTGGGATTAGGTGTGGAAATTACTTTAAACAAACAGATTGCACATCAGTGGGAAAAAAGCACCAAAAAGCCACAGTAGAATGTGTCTAGAATGAATGGTATTGTATATAATTTTGTGTTAGAATATGACAATATAAAAGAATGTCATCAGTGGGGGGAGCAATCATTCTCTCACATTGACTGGCTGCAGCTGACCATGTAAATTTTCTATTATCTAAGTAGAGAGATTTAAATAAAGAGTGCAGAATTTAGATTATTTTTTGTTAATAGCTTTAAGATGTTTTTATTTTTGCTGATAATGGTGGCCACTTAAAATCTAGTCTGCTAGTGTTCGTATATTAAATGAAGTACAGGGAAAGCAAGAGTAGTAAGAGTAGAGTGGTACTACTATAAGTTGAGCAAATTTATTTGAATTCTGATATTGCTGCTCACTTTCTGTCTTTAAAAAGAAAGGAGAAGCACCTGCTTCTATGCTTTTCCTGCTTCCCTATGAGACTTAGGCCAATGGAATGTGTGAAAAATACATAAATATATAAAAAACAAAGTCCCAAAGATATTATAATCTTAAAATGAAGGATATCCTCAACAACTAGACACATTCACTCAATGTTGTCTCTTTAGCACATGGGACATTCAAGAATGCAAAAAGATAGAAATAAACGAGGTATAGCTAAAGATATACCATTGACAGAGGTCAGTAGTATCAGCTTTTGGGAATACATTTTACATGATAGGTTTTTGCCATCTTTTGAGCCTGTTGTAACTTTCAAGGGGTCTGCAAGGCATTTTGGCATCCAACTAGAAGGGAAGACATTAGAGCGAATTCATCCACTGTAAGAAGGTTGTGCTATTGATGAGTGTCGAAGTGAGGTATAATATCTAGAATTTATAGGGAAAAAAAGAACAGGAAAAACCCTGTATTTTAAACCATATTGATTAAGTAAACAAATTTTGCTTATTTTTCTATGCAACTGTTTTTCTTAAATTGTGATAGTTTTTGTATGCACAAAAACACTAATTTTTCTGTCATATACTACCAATCACTAAATTTTCATAGGGGTACTAGTGTTCTGTGACTATAAACAGCCTGACATTGATACCCATGGAAAAAAATTGTTAGTTATAGATAGATGGCTTTTATTCTATGCCAGTCTGTGATATAAAAAACTAACGTTCTTGGGGT
This sequence comes from Serilophus lunatus, assembly GCA_013399895.1. NCBI lineage: Eukaryota > Metazoa > Chordata > Aves > Passeriformes > Eurylaimidae > Serilophus > Serilophus lunatus. The sequence continues at coordinate 62,970 of VXBA01001267.1, forward strand.
ATTTTCATGTATCACCTAGCAAGAGTGGTCAATGAAAAGGAAAAATTAATACATGTTGCATGAACTACATCATCCCCTCTATTGCTTTTCCAAGGCAATTTCAAATAATATTAATGATTCCTGGCCATGCACCTTCAGGATGAAACCCTTCACCTTTTTTAAAAATTCAGATGACAAAAAGGTCAAATGTGTTATTAAAACATAAGAGGTAAACTTAATTTTTCTATTTCCTTGGAAAAATATTTTTTCCCTTAGAGCTGTGTGTACTCATAAGCCCCTCAAAAATTAAAAACCTTAATATCATTCAAGTTTCCAAAAAATCTACAGCTTACTCACTGTAAATATTAGTCCATTGTTTTCATCCTTTCTAATGTACTTTTTGGTGTAAACTATTCTTGTAGGTGTCTTATATGAATGGCTTTGGAGAGAAGAAAGTGATTGAAATTAGTCTTAGGTTTAAAGAGTCAAAATAATTCTTTCTTGCAATACAATTTTCTGTTGATGAAAGAGGACCCAACATTGCTATTGAAAATTATATTCTTTTCCTAAGATCTTCCTTCTTTATTTGAAATAAAATCTCAACAAACCATATCTCTCTCTATCAGATACTACAATTCTTACTAAAATTCTTAAAACGATATTATAATCTTAAAATGATATTGCTGCAAATGGACATATGTGTCTGTAGTGGTTAGATGCCGGGGACCCACTAAAGCAAATCTCTGCTGCAAATGGACAGAGGAGAGAGAGAATATAACAAAGGGCTTCATGAGTTAAGTTCATGAGTTGTAAGAGATTCCTTACTGATCACTGACACAGGCAAAACAGACTCCATGTGGGGATATTAATTAAATTTATTACTAACAAGATCAGAGCTTAAGAATGAGAAGCTTTTCCCCTATTCCCCTCCTTCACATTCAACCTCCCAGCATTGCAGGGAGACAGGGAACGGGGGTTACAGTCAGTTGTTGCTTTCTGCCATTACTCAGAGAGAAGAGTCCTTCTCCTGCATCCCATGGGGACCCTTCCACGGGAGACAGTCCTTGAACTTCTCCAGCGTGAGCCCTTCCCACAGGAGACAATCCACGAACTGCTCCAGTGAGAGTCCATCCCATGGGCAACAGTTCTTCAGACATTACTGCCACATGGGTCATTTTCCACAGGGTGCAGTTCCTTCAGACACAGGCTGCTCCAGCGTGGGTCACCCACAGGCCACAAGTCCTACCAGGAGACTCCTACTCCAGTGTGGGCTCCTCTCTCCACAGGCTACAGGTCCCTGCCAGGACCCTGCTCCAACATGGGCCTCCCATGGAGTCACAGCCTCTTTCTGGCATCCTCCTGCTCCAGTGTGGGCTCCTCCGGGGGCTGCAGGTGGATCTCTGCACCCCTGTGGTCCTCCATGGGCTGCAGGGGCACAGGTGCTCCACCGTGGTCTGCACCACGGGCTGCAGGGGAACCTCAGCTCCAGCACCAGAAAAGCACCTCCTCCCTCTCCTTCTACACTGACTTTGGTGTCTGCATTGTTGTTCACATATTCTCACTCTGCATTTCTCTGGTGGCCACCTTCATCTAATCTCTTTTTTTCCCCTCTCCTTCTGAATTATGTTATCACAGATGTGTTACTGTCCCTTCTGATTGGCCTGACCTTGTCCAGTGGCGAGTCCAGCCTGGAGCCATCTGGCATTGGCTCTGCTGGACGTGGCGGAAGCTTCCAGCAGCTTCTTGAACAAGCCTCCCCTATAGCTCCCCTCCACTGCTACCAAAACCTGGCCACAGAAAACTCAATGCAATGTCTGGTAATCTAAATTATTAAAGATATTTTCTATGTATATAATATACCTGGAACCACACTCTGCTCTAGTGACATGCTAAAACAAAATCTAAACATATGAAAATATTTTTATTAAATTAAATTTTTGAGATATCCTTTCATAGCCTGTGCTTAGCTAAATGCATACATAATAGTGTATTCTGGGGGTAAGTAGCATACTAACAGAACATTACCTGATCTGGTTTTAGATTCTTAATGGTTTAGGAAAAAAAGGGAAAATGCCTGTGTATATAATAAAACTGGAACAAATAAAACTGACAAATAGCTTAATTAACAATATTGAGCTGTTTTCCTGATAGCCATAATAGCAGTATATTAAAAAAATTTGTCTTTCTCCATATCAAACCTGGGATACTAATATACTTGGAATAATTCCTACAAAACTTGGTTGCAGATTGCCACAAAACACTTGCTATGTTTGGATGACTTTGGTATAGAGCAAGGACAGCTTATTTAACACATGGTACTTATTTATTATTTTTTCATGCCAGAATTTTGAGTTCATTCATGGAATTCTTGCCAGACTAAACTCAGAATCATAGTGAAGTAGAAGTTTTGTGACTTCTATGCAGTAAGAAAATACTTCAAATATTTGGGTAATGAATACCTCAAAGGAACAAAATATAAAGCTTGACAAAATGTCTTATCTAGTGCTCAAAATGTTTACACGTTTAACCTGTTATAAAAATGACAACTTGATATAGGGAAGAGTGGTTAAACTATCAGGAGCTAAAGATACTGATAAACAAATATCAAGAGAATTTCATGCTAGATACTGGGATTTTGCATCCCCAGATATAGATGCAGTCAACATACAGAAAACATTCTCTTTAGCAAAAGTAGGAGAGTGAAAATTGAGCAAGTTCAAAACAGATTTACTTTTTCTTTTATTTTTGATACTGTCTTTCGCCATGCACCAAACCAACTACACTAATAACCCTTTCACTTATTTGATGAGAGCAAACATGAATTAGAATACATGAAGCACAAGTACAGCTAGTCTTAACATTATTTGTTGTTATTAACACACATTTTCATCCCAGAAATCTGTTTGAAGAGGTGTATTTGTATATAAATTCCTCTTTCTTTGCATCACTGTTGATCAAACTAGTTGTATAGATGTGTGACCAAATATTTTACTGACATCAAATAAAGTTTAAGGCATATAAATAACACATCTTATGGAAATGCTTGGTTAAAGGATCAATTGTCTTATAGTTGCCTATGGGTTTTGATGCCTTTTTTTTTTTTTTTTTTGCTGGCATCTTAATGATACTAGTTTCCAATGCAGCTTTGCCTTTTGATTGACACTAACAGTGATATTTTTACTAATGGACTGTGCAATAAATCCATGAAAAAACCCTTTGGCTTTTGTTTGTAATTTCTTTTGCTTCTATTTATAATTACTAGCTTTTAATTACAATCAGTTAGGGTGAGGGTTTTTTTGTGCACCTGTTTTATTTTCAGTCAATAGTGACTGTTGTACAGAATAAGACAGTAATTGCCAAGTAAGGACATACCAAAACAGAATTGAAAGCCATCACTAAGATTCAACATTTTTTTATCCTGAAGTCTGGGGACTTTACTGAGAGATGCTAAGAGTGAACAAATTTAACAGGCTGTAAGACAGGAGGAAGAAAAGAGATAAGGAAAAGACTTGCTCTGTTTGAGTAAGGGGTATGATGAAAGGTAACTGTAGATTTTAGATGATAGTGGTAGAAAAACATACTGTGTGAAATTAATAGAATGTAAAATATTACTTTAGTCATTATTTTTAGAGGGAACTGAAAATCAAATGCCAAATGAAACTGGAACTATTTGTATGGCACACTTAGTGTTTGAGAACGGCAGCCTGAATCCTCTCTATAAGTGATCACATTTATTAATTCAAACCTGAGAAAAATTAGTTTGTGGGAAATTAAATAAGAAATACGTAGACACTTACTGTGATTGGAAAGATTTAGGGTTTAGATGGTTTTTAGATGATGGTGGCAATGTGGAGGACTTTTTTTCACTGTGAGTTTTACTCTTCCTCCTAATGACAGGCACTATGAAACAAAACCAGAATAGAAGCAACCTTTGCTCATCCCATGCAACTAAACAACCTATATCAGAAACTGGGTCATACAGAGTAGTGATAAAATTACTGAAATGTACTTCATACAGCCATAACATTGCTATCAGGATGACTGATTTCTTTTTCTTGATGAAATTGCACAAATGAGTATAATCACAGATTGAACCTTAAGGGTTCCAGAGAGGCTGAAATCCTTCACAGCTTTCTCCAGGGTGATCCTGTGGCAGTAGCCAACTGTTAGCTCAAGTTATAACAGTCTCTTTGTTCTAAAACAACAATGTAATTTGACTTGCAATAGAAAAGGTTGTGGAGGTTTTGTTTTGTTGAGAGATTTTGGTTTGTTTTCTTTATTTTACGTTGGTGTCTATTAGTTCTGAATGTTCATTTTTATTTTTCTCTTTTTGGTCTTTGCTTGTTCAGACACTTCAAAACTGCTCACCAGTTTTCTGGCGTTTTAGGTCATGCTTGTGCAACAGAGAGTATGTGGTTTTCCAGAGGGATCTTTTGGTGCCATAATGACTATGACATGTCATAGTGAGGTGACAGAGGTGTTACAGTTGGATTGTTTTCCTATAAGAAGCCTGCCTTGGGCACTTAATTTATTTCAGACATTGTCATATTTCTTGTGAGGCAATTAGAACTGCCACTGATGATTTTCAACATTGAATAAAGATTTATTTTTTTTTTAGCATGCTTCAATTACTTTCAGCCTCTGATCATAAAATGGTTATATATAAACATTCTTACTGTCTTCTTCATAATTGTAGATTCTTGATTTCGTAAAGAATTGGTTTACTTTACAACATTCAGTGCTTAAGAATAAAGAGAAAGAGTCAAAATTCTCCAATATCCAGCCATTAGATCTTCTTTCACATATGTTCATAACTCTTCAAACATGTTTTTAAAATAGAATTCGCTCATGACTGCACCAGAACTATTGCACAACCAAATATTGGAAAGCTATTTATTGTAACAAAGGGCTTATTTAGCTTGAATATGGATTGTTAAATAAGAGGTTGATTTTTTCCTATCTTTGCTTATTTAAACCTGAAATATATCCAGGTTTCAAATATTTGATAATAAAGACTGTAGATGCTAGGACTGTTTGAAATACTTTATATCAGTTTATAAAATTGTAAATTTAATTTTTCTGCTAAAATATATAACATATATACATGTTTCCATCAATATAAAATATAATTATTATGCTTTTCATCTCATCAAGCAAAGTTGGCGGGGAGTAATATCGTGAGAGTTATCAAGTCTTTGTTTAAGTTTATAGAATGTGTGCCCTTGTTTGTGAGAGTTGTGTGCAAACACTGACTGGCAGATTGCATCCTCATTTCACATTAATTCGCATTAATTCCCACTCTCAATGAGTTGGAGGAAGTACAAATCCCTCAAGCACTCAGTCTCTCAGGAGGTGCACTGATTGCTGCAGCTGGTCAGGTCTGACAGTCTGGAGAGGCAGAAGGTAGGCCGGGTCCCCAAGGAAGTCATTCTGTCTCTCAAAGAATTTGCAAGTGGACTCACAATGTAGAAAAAAGCATTACAGCCAAGCCTTGATTCAGTTATCACAAGCTTCCTGTGCAGCCTCAGGCAAGTCATTCACTTTCTGTCTTCTTCAATACAAGATCTGTAATATATGAAGTGTCTGAGCCTTTCTCTTGTATTTTTAGTTTGTACTGATATACTTTGATATGAGTCTGCTGTATATTACTGTATATTACAGTGACTTTCCCTTTACAAAGATCGATAGGTAGATAATCCACCTTAGATAAAAGTAACCTTTAAAATATTACTTCACAATCTTTAACTAACAAGATACTGATTACAGCCAGAATACTGACTCTCTGATCCATACTGACTTTTAATACATTCTGATCTACCACTGCATGTCAAGAGTTCGTTTAAAGGTCAAGGAGAGTTCAGTATTAGGGGAAGATAACAGTTTTTGCCTAATCAAACTAAAAGTTCTGATGAAATCTCTTGTTTAAAATGTCAGAATTGTAATTTGTAGAAATGTGATTTTGAAAGCTTGATAATGAAAAAATGTACCAATAATTTGTTCGCATATGAATAATGTCACAGTAATCAATGTGACTACTTATTGTGTTGCAAGAACTTCCTTTTAATGCTTTTCGAGATATGATGTTTATTCATTTTTGATAAATACGTCATCCTGCCATCTGGCTTCTTCTCCACCTCCAGCCTTTCTTAGGTCCTCACCCTTATATTTTCTGTGGGTCTCTACCCCTCAGGGCCTGCCTGTCGTCCCCAGCCATGGCATAAGGTTTGTCAGTAGGAGCTTTGATTAGTAGTGAAGTCCCTCATTTGAAAACTTTGCCATTACATCTTAGGAAGCACATCAGGTAATAAAAATTTTCACTTTTTTTCCTGCTTTTATACATTCATTCCTCTTCCCCCATCCCACTGGGCAGGAGGGAAGTGAACGAGCAGCTGAATTTCAAGCTTAGCTGCATGCTAGGGGTAAACACGCTTCAGTGAGAAATCCAGGTTCTGTTTCTTCATCTTCTTAAAATTGTCAAAACTTACACCTCTTACTTTTCAGGAACTTGATTTTACTGCCTGTCTGTGGCCATTTGAAGTGGAGACACGTACTGCTCCTGCTAAAGTTTTACCACTGTGCAGTGTTCCAATTTCAGCAAGCAGTAAAGGATGCAGTGAAGAAGAAACACAGTTTTAGTATATATTTTATAATTATAGGATTTATGTGTGATGCTGAAACTGAGGTTTCCAATCCCTGCTCATAAGACTGATTAAATTTATATTAAACCTTCAGTGGGTTAACAAATAGATCATTGGGACAGGATCTAGAACCTAAACCTGAATAGCCTTGTCTATGTTCCTCCCAGGGTACCCTTAGATACTTTACATATACTTAGTCCCTAGCTTACGATCCACTATAGACTATAGACTGTTGCAGCTGCTGGTGTTTACTGCAGTCTTTTGCACAATGTGTGTTTGACCAACATGCAATTAATAGAAATGGTAAGTGGTGGCAACACAATCCCTAGTGCAGCATGTTCTTAGAATAACTAGTAAATCAGACCTGTCAAGGGACTTAGGAAAAAGAATACTTAATTTCTGTTTCATAATTAGATTTAGCTTTTCAGTTTAAGCCACTCTTGTGCCTAAGAATGTAAACTCTAAGTATATAAACAATGTGTGTGTGCAGGCATGCCTGTATGCAAGGCAATAGAGTATAACGCAATGGAGAAAGCAGTGTCTTACAGAAAACAAACTGTGTAGGCTATTAGTTTTCAAGATGATGCTAAGAAAACTATTGAGCAGGTATGAGTCAGAAAATAGAAAAAAAATGAACGAACAAACAAACGACGGTCATTATATTACAGAAGACTGTCACTTTTTCCTGTATTATTTTTTGTGCGTATGTGAGTTACCATCGGTCCATTTCTGTGATTTTGGGAATAGCTGGGGAACTCATCATTCAGGGTGACCGTACACTGCAAAATACTTTATTCCAGCATGTTGTAGGGCTGGGCCTTGACCTACCATAACCACTTTCTGTGCTTAATGCAAGAGCAAAACAAGATTTGGGAAAAGACTGTAGAGATTTATAAAGTTCTGGGGAGGACCTACCTCGGTAATCCCCAAGGTAAATTCCACTTTTTCTTCACCATAGAAGTGGTTTTAGTGATGACTGTAGTGACTCCTGTGAAAAAATCATTTTATCCTATAACTTGCATTGTTACAAGAAGTTATCAAATGCTTTTGGGATTTCCATGAATTTATGAGTCAATCATTACCCTGTTGTATATTAAGGTTCTTAAATTGCTAAGAGAACATAGTTGTACTTAGCAGATAGAATACCTAAAATCAGTGAGAACTGGAGTTTTGCTGCACATAACTATTATTCAAAATGGTTAAAAACAAGGGTTCTGAGAAGTCCACTTTAGAAATATGTTTTATGCAAGCATAAAGTATATATAGAAATTTTACTTAGTACTTGAATGGTTAATTTTTCTAAGAGTCCTCATAAAATTCCACATATCTACAAATTTTTCTTGTTTAATCCTACACATTTAAAAAAATTGAATGCAAATATACACGGTTGTCCGAGAAACTAGAGGATTCATAAAGCCATATTGTCAGGTTTCTGAAATTAGTCATAAAATTCAGATGGAGGTAGATGTTTTCTAATTGTATAATTTAGAAGCAGTCAGTGCCTCTTTTATTTTCTGCTGTTATAAATCCCTTATAAAGGCAAATACAACGAATTTAATATTAGGGCTGTATCTGCTCTTTTCTAGGAGAAGCAAATCTTGAGGTTTTGAGACCAAGATAGACAAAAGCTTTGTCTTAGAAGACAGTAATCATACCATTTTATCTTCATATATGTAGGTCATTCTGTGGATTCAGAATCATTGATATTATGGTCAGAAACATAAACTTGTTTAGGAACTGAGCCGTGCGGGTGGGGAATGTTGTGGATATAAGGCAAACAGGGACTTCAGGTGATGATTAGCTCCTCATTTCCTGGGTGTTTTGTAGTGTGTAGTCTAAGGGTTGTAAATTCATTTCTAGATCTAGTTGCACTGGTGTGAACATTATTGTTTTAAATTCTGGAGAGAATATTAACTTTTGTCCTACCTATGTTATTATCTCTCTGTGCTCCTGAGGCACACTGCCATGTTTAATGGCTAAAGCAGATTAAAGAGAAACAGCAGGATAGGACTTATTGTTGATTTATTTATTTTTAATTTTTGATCCATTTCCAGCTGAAGCATTTGAATTTATTGATATTATTTGTGAAACTGATTCCTTTGAGGTATTTTTATGAGAACTAGAGATGCTTAGGATGTGATTCATCTGCCCAAATATAGACAGCTGAAGTGCAACAAAGGTCTAAATCTGAGGTAATCACTTTAAATTTCCTTTACATGCAATAAAGAAAAACTGAAAATGCTTAGTTGTGATTCACCTTGCCAAATGTAGGTATCAAAATAGGTCACATGAGTCATAAGCTAAAATACCCTCTCTACATAAGCTGTAAAAGTATCTTGGGATTACTAACTCGCATGCTTGACACCACATTTACACTATGACCATTCTCATTTCATTTAGACAGAGATGCCTGAAAATGTACATGAAATAGTCATGTTTATTAAGAAATAATTTTCCTGAAAATAGGGCAATCAACATGTGAAAACCTCACAGTCAAAACCCCAAAACCAACTGAGATACATTTTTGTATATATGCATTTATTCCTTTCACTTTTTATAAACTTAGTACTCTGTGTTAAGAAGCTGCAGTTAGATGCCAGCACTACCAGGCTGGAACGGCCGCCAGCATGGTGAGATCAGGTTGCTCGATTTGACCTTCCAAAGGCTGTCTTGTTAGCCAGGGAAAACACACTGTCCCCTACCTGTGTCTCCACCTTCCACTCTCCTGACCACAGTAGTGTGATGCACAGAAATCCATGGGTTCAGTTTATTGCTCTGATTCTGGCAGCAGGGGTGTGTTGGGCTTTCTATGGCCAGGTTTTGGTATCAGGGGGTGGGGGGCCTATAGGGAAGGCCTGTTCAAGAAGCTGCTGGAAGCTTCTGCCATGTCCAGCAGAGCCAATGCCAGCCGGCTCCAGGCCAGACCTGCTGCTGGCCAAGGCCAAGCAAATCAGTAGTAACAGTAACACCTCTGTGATAACATATTTCAGAAGGAAGCAAAAAAAGTTGAGATTAGAAGTAGATGGCTGCCGGACCAGAGTGAGAATATGTGAACAACGATGCAGACACCAAGGTCAGTGTAGAAGGAGGGGGAGGAGATGGTCCTGGCGCCAGAGCTGAGGCTCCCCTGCAGCCCATGGTGCAGATCATGGCGAAGCAGCTGTGCCCCTGCAGCCCATGGAGGACCACAGGGGTGCAGAGATCCACCTGTAGCCCATGGAGGAGCCCACACTGGAGCAGGTGGATGCTGGAAGGAGGCTGTGACCCCATGGAAGGCCCATGTTGGAGCAGGGTCCTGGCAGGGACCTGCTGACCNGTGGAGAGAGGAGCCCACACTGGATCAAGATTTTCCTGGTAGAACTTGTGGCCTATGGGAGACCCACCCTGGAGCAGCCTGTGTCTGAAGGACTGCACCCTGTGGAAAAGTGTCCCATGTGACAGCAGTGTCTAAAGAACTGTTGCCCATGGGATGGACTCATGCCAGAGAAGTTCATGGAGGACTGTCTCAAGTGGGAGGGACCCGACGTGAAGCAGGGGAAGGACTCTTCTCCCTGAGCAGCAGCAGAAAACAACTGACCGTAACACTTATTCCCTGCCTCCCTGCATTGCTGGAGGGAAGGAGGGAGAACTTGGAAAGAGAGGGGTGGGGGGAAAAGTGTCTTTAAGCTTCTCATTCTTAAACTCTGATCTTGTTAGTAATAAATCTAATTAATAGCCACACATGAACTTTGTTTTTCCTCTGACTTCTGGACATAAAAATATTTTGTGAAATGATTTTTAAGCCCATCAGGACTCTAGTCATGTGTATGAAATACCAGTAACAGTGTCAGTATTAGTGCTTTGTTGAAAACATTTGTTCTCAATCTTTATTCTGAAAATTCAATACTCTTAAACACTAATTTAAATGTGTTATCAAAGGAAATAGATTCCTTTTCTGAATTGTCCTAATGGGTCACACAATATAGTTGCTTCTATTTCCTTTTTTCCTCCAATGAATTATTTTCAGGCTGAAATGCTGTGACCTTTAAAATAACAAATCAGTCTCAGATAATAATGATTCTATTGAGTTATGCTATCTCAAGGGACATTTTAGTATGATTGCTACACAAGAAGTGGACAGTTGTTTCATGAAGAGGGTTTAATACAGAAAAACGGAATTATCAGGTGGAAGGGAAGCAATGTGTTTATTTGGAAGAAGGTTTGAAAAAGTCTGGAAGATTGTTTTGATGATGGAGTTTGAGCACTTGCATAACTTCACAGAATCACAGAATTACTAGGTTGGAAGAGACCTCCAAGATCGTCGAGTCCAACCCTTGCCCTAACACCTTGACAGGCTAGACTGTATCACCAAGTGCCACATCCAGCCTTTTTTTAAACACATCCACCACCTCCCTGGGCAGACTATTCCAATATTTTATTACAATATTTCCTTAATTGACTTTATCTAAATGAAAGCATAAATAAAAATCTCATGTTTATCCATGACTGCAGTCCTGCAAGGAATGGATGGAAACCCCACTAGACACAATCAGATGACGCAGGACTGTAGAGAAGTGGTCTGAGCATGCTGGGATGGGCTTAGGAAAGCCAAAGCCCACCTAGAGTTGAGTCTGGAGAGTGATAATAAAAGAAACAAGAAAGGTTTCTAGATGCACAATGGAAGGAAGACTAGGGAAAAATGTGGACCTCTGAAGTATGAGGCAGGGAATCTGATGACAGGGAACATGGAAAGGACTGAGTTATCAAATACCTTCCTATTCTGCGTAGATAGAGCTGAAGAAATCTCACTTTGATTTTCTAACATGCTTTATTTTTGCATATTTTTTTTCCCCAGTAAATTGCTTTTGCATCTCTTTTATGTTTCTGTTTGATTTTAAATTGTCTGTCAGAGCTGACATTACATTTTGTTGTGTCAGTCTGGGTCAATAAAATCTGTTGTTCTGTTGGCAGGTGTTTTTGTTTAGTAACCCTACAGAGAAAGCAAGTGTACACAGCTTTGCCTTTGGTTTCATTCTGATTTATCTGGAAATCTGAGTAATTTGATAAACATGGGATATTATTTAATCAGCAGGGCAAATACTATGTGGGCGTTACATTTTTCTTGAACTACACATAATTCATATGGCAAAAGCAAACTAGAACATCATTGACACTACTGGATGAAACATTATTTGTTAGCGAATGGATGTGCCTTTTATGAAGAACAGAAAATACTGAGCTAACTGGGTTATGCACAAACTCTATTATGTGAAGAAGGTTCAACCTACCAAAAACAAGATTAGCTTTATTAATGTATTTTTCATAATCACTGATAATTTGTATCTCCTTTATTTTCAGTATTATTTCATGATAAGAATCGTTAGGTTGTAGCAAATATCTGCATAAGTATTCATTGTTAATTCTTATTGCTTCCTTGACAGCCGTATTTCTTTTTTATCTTCTGATACAAAGAAAAGCACAAATGATTTTTTTTTTTCCCCAGTTCTAGCATTTGAAGTACTGTGTTTCATCTTAATGTTCTAGCATTTGGAAAATTTTGAAAAAAACCCCAAACCTACCTTAGATGTGGGTGCAAGACTGTTTTTTGGGGGTTTTTTTCTGGTAGAAATGGATTGATTGATTAAGGTTCAGTCATTAAGACAATATAGCTTCTATGGCTGAAAACAGCATCAGTTCAGAACATTTTGTTTTATCTTTCTTTTAAGAGAGAGGGAATTTTTATTAGTCTAGTTTTTAAATTGAGAAGAAATGGAAGAACTCTGTGGGCCGTGATTTTTACTGAGTCTGATTGCCAGTGCCTCGCTAAACTTCTGCTTTTGTCTAATTAAGGAATTCTATTACTGAAACCTATGAACTTTCTGAATATAAACAAAGACTAGTTTTGAAATTCTATGGACAGATACTTCTTTGACAAGCCTGATTCTTCCTGGAAATAATACAAGGACAGATACACTTCCATTAACATGGAATTTCCATTTGGAGACTTTGAGAGAATGAAAATGATAAATATAATTTAATAAAAATATCCCGTTACTGACATAAAAAATCCTGGTTTAGCTTAAGCTTGTTCTAAGTGATTACAGAAAATAATGAGGAAGAACATATCTGATTCTCATGGTAGTGAATTATTTTCCAGCAATAAAAAGACCCACACATCTAGAAAACAAACAGTGTAACCCAGTCTGTGTATGTATATGAATAATGAATTTGTTGTAAATATAAATTATATTTCTGCTATGCAAATATTTTGTTTGTCATTTTCAAACTCCAAACTAAATCTCAAAACAAATGCAGTCATTTTATTTCTGTGTGTAATAGTTAAATAAAAATATATCCTTTGAGGGGGGAAAAAGCTCAATAATGTGCAATAATGCAAAATTGGACAGGAATTCATATTTCTAGGCTTCCTTCATGAGGGACAAATTGGACAGGACATTGAAGTTGTCTGTATTTAAAGAGGTTTTATTGCTGGCGTGTGGAAATCACATGCTTTTTAGACGGCAAATCACAGCTTAGTTTCCCTCATTTTAATAACATTATTTAAGAATTGTTTCCATTTTAAAAGTAATCAAATTTTAACTGAAATTCTTTTAGAAAATCACTGTCTTTCAGAAGATAATTTTGGAGTTCTCTTCTTATATCGTAGTCTGAATCAATCCTCTGCCAGCTGATGTCAAGCCATGGGGATGCTGAATGTGATCCCTCACTAACATAGATGTACAAAAGATGTGTAGTCAGGATCCTTTGTAGACTTGTACATTACAGTCTTAAAAACTATAAGCTTTGATTCTAAATTTAATATTAAATATTCTAAATTTAATAGTGAATATTTTTTTTCATTTACAATGATTAACATATTATTTAAAATAAATGTATCGAGTGTATTTTTTGACTTAATAAAATGCAAAAATGCAAATTAATGTACTTTCCAATGATAAATTTTATCTTTAGGACTACAAAATGTTAACACACTATAAATTTGAGATCAGAGACTTATAGATTAATGGTTGGCATTTGTTGCATTGGTGATTTTCTCATCAAGGCTTTGCAGAAGATTCAACATTGTGGATTAAATAAATTAGTTGAACAAAGGTATTTTCAGTGAAGACTTTCTGCATACTGATTGTAGAGACTGAACAGGTTTTTAATGTGATCATCAAGAGATGCTGAATTCTGCAGTTTAGCTATAGTCAAGTAATTTACAATATTCTGTGATCAGGTATTGTCCTCCAAACTACTCCATTGGCAGCTTCAGGCATATAACTTTGCATTTAACAATATATAACAATATAAATTGACATTTGAAGTGCCAATAAGTACTGGTAAATCCCTGAAAAGGTCAGGTTGTTTCTATATCTCAAATACCTGACTAATGCTAGTGGCTTCTCAAGGTTTTGTGTAAAATAAACAGCCTCTTATCATGCTTCTGCAATGTTTTGTTTAATATAAGCCTCTCACATACGCATATGCATGTTTGTGTATATTACTCTTGCCTTATGAATGTTGCTATTCTCATTACATTGTTTCGTTATGTTAAAAATCCAAGCACCATTAAATGACAGAAAGAATAAAATGGGCTGATCTAGCAAACTAGGTGAATGTCCCTTGCTCAGACAACACCTGCTGTGCTGCCACAGATTTTGGTTTTTGGTTTTTTTGTTTGTTTGTTTCTGATGTAGAGAGATTCATCCTCACCTCCTGGCTTCATGCTACTTCTTCCTTTTATTGGTATATGCACCATGTTGGAGTTGGAAATAGCATTTTAAGACTTCATTTTTAAATTCTCTTGTTGCCTTAGTCTGAATTGTCTACATTCATTTTTTGTTGTTGTTGTTGTCTTTCCTTTACATCAGAAGAGAATAAATAGGCATCCAGACATATTAAATACAAGGTAAATTATATAAATACATATTAAGTATTCATATATAAAATAATTTATGAGTCCTGAACGTGACCATCACATGTATATACAAAAACTCACAAAATATAAAGAGAATAGGTAGCAATGTACTATAAAACCAGCAGAGACATAGTCTTCCATGCTTTTCTTGCCATCCCAACTGCATTTCTAAAAGAATATTTGGACAGATCTTTTAATCAGCTTAGAATTACCTTGGAAGTCAATTTAAATTAGAAAAAAAAAGACATCATCCTTAACACATTTCAGAAATTAGCCAGCAGTTGAAATTTATGCTTTTTAAAGATATCTTTTTAAAGGCATTTGTAACTAAATCATCTCTTCATTTGGTAGCTTTTATTTAATCAATGATTACATGACGCTTAGTGAGGATGGATCAATTCAGGAAAATGAGTAATCAAAGGATATTTGTTTCCAAATTTTGTCCATTATGAATTTTATATCAGAGACTTAGCTCACCAGAAAAGACAGATGATGTACCTGTGAGCTTTCACTTAATGTGTCAACACAGCTTCATCTACCCTGAGGAGAATGAAATTACTCCAACCTTGAACTGATTCATTCACCCTACTATTTTCAGTATGAAATAGCAATTATATGTAATCCGTCAGGTTCACAAGTCTAACATTTCAGTTATATATGCTACAAGACCAGACTAGATATCCACTTAAACAGATTTAAATCCAGTGTGATTTTGTTCTGTCCCAAGTGCCTATGTAATGTCTACTAGAATTTTTACAAATTACTTGAAAGGTGAATGCTGTTCCATGTGTTAGGTGATCTGAAGCCCTGTCTTCCTGCATCTGTTGAACTGAAATTATGGCTTTTAAAGGCACATTTCTGGTGGTTTGTTGGAATTTTGTTTCAGTACTAGTTTCTTCTTGCACATGGTTTTGGCATTTTGTCATGTTGCTAAACTTTTATTTAAATTAACATTGCCAAGGCTTTTTTTTTTTTTTTTTTTTCTGTTGGAGATAATTTCAGAGTTATCTCTCTCTGCTTGGTGTGAGTAGCATTTTATGAGTGCTTACTTAGTTGTTTATATGGTCCAACCTAATATTTGTATTATTTTTTGTGTATTTTTCTTCCTTAGCATACCTTTATAGAGTGTCTGTCCTTTCTAAAATTATTTCTTACAGTTGCGGAGATTTAAATCAGGGAGGTCTAGCCTTTATGGTTGCAGAGTGTAAACCTGCACAAGGATAATGTTTCTGCCATGGAAATTAGTGGATGTGAAGTCTTGCAGTAGCATCATCTTTCCCTTTTCTTGTCACCTTTGAAGAAGTCACAACCCAAGTATAGCCTCTAGTACTTGTTGCAGACAGGACAGAGACAAATTAAGGCTGAGAGTTTGTAAAAAAAGATTTTTATAGGGAAAACCACATTTGATAAATTAATTTCAATATTTGACAGATTTTATACTGGAAATAGATAATACTATATATTTTATAACATTAGTATGTACAGTTGCTACTAACTTGCCATGATGCCTCTCTATTAATGCAGAATGAAATTATTATTTTTCTTGTTAAAAACAATATATATTTAATATTAGTTGAAGAACTGTGGTAGCAGCCTTTATCTATTTGGAGAAAATGCATTTCCTAAAAATCCATGTTTTGAAATTTTTATATCACATGCAGAACTGGTTTTCCTGAAATGACTTTAATAAGAGATAGTTCTGAAATGCAAATGAGTAATTTTTATCTATTTAATTAATAAAAAATAAATCAATCTATGGCTCATATTTAAGTAGCACTCATTTTAGATATATATATGAAGTGAGAAATTATCTCATTGAATAATTCTTGCAGGAATAAACTTCAAAGGTCTCCAGTCCAACTTTCTGCTCAAAGGAGGGTTAACTATGGGGTCAGACAATGTTTCTGAGGGTCCAGATGCATCTTGAATACCCCTCATGATGAAGACCACACAACTTCTCTGGCCAACCAGTTTTCGACATGAAGCCTGTTAGGTTTTTTGCTTTAATGCAAAGATCCTTTTTTTTTTTTTTTTTAAGTGCTGCCAATAACAATGCGACATAATGCATTTGAGGAAAACATCTACTTATAGTGTTGTAACACATCTACATAGGTATGTGAATTATTAAGAAGCTAACTGGAATGAGTCTTATAACAGAGGGCCTTTTAACATGCTAATAAAAATTGGTAGGTTGGGGGGGTTTTTTAGGTTTTGTTCCTTAGCCAGGAGATAATTCATTCATCCACAAATGTTATGACTCAGCTGACTCTTGAAAACATTTTTATCTATATACTGGCTTTCACTGACTGTCAAAATGAGATCAGTCCTTATTTCTGCTTTATTAATATTATTGAACCCAGTGAATTTGAGTCCCAGTAAAAGAGAAATACCGAAAGAGTCAGGAAGCTTTAAAGCAGGTAGATTTTTTTTGTCTGAAAATGAAGAAACTGTCATAAAATTGCAATTTTTGTAGAACTATTGAAAAAATTATAATTATGATTTTATTTGACACATTTTAAATAAGTTAATTTCGAAATAGCTTCTTTTATTAGATATATTTAAAATCAAAGTAAATCACAACATAGGAAAACACTGATGCATTAGAGTGTTTCTTATCTCGTACTGAATAAATGAGATAATGGATTTTTTCCTTGCCTCCTGTATACTTTGTTTCATTCTCACTGATAGCATTCAGATGAAGAGTTTCTAATAAAACCTAATCGAGTGTGCTGAAATATGAGAAAACTAACAAACATTTTAATATTTAAGCAGGATATTTTCAGAACTTTTCCAAAGCAATTACAAGTAAATGAAATATTTCATGGATGCTAGTACATGACATCAAAGGACTGATTAGTTTTGTTATGTATTCTTTTATGCCTTTGAGTTATTTGTGTAAATGCTGAGTAACAGGAGGACTTATTTTAGACATATGGTTGAATTGCAAGTTTTTCTGCAGAAAGTTTTTAAAAGCTTGTAGACCTCTTAACACTTTGGTTATTTTATGTATTATTTGCATATTTAAAAATCATTTTGTCATATGAATTCACAAGAATGCAAATGATAATTGTGTTGATTTAGAATATTTTAAGCATAAATGTCATTTTAATAGTCTAAAATTGACAATTTTAATCCATCTGATAGCAATTAGTTTTTCACAACTCCTTTTCCAGTTTTTATTACTGCTCTCAAGTATAAATGTGTTGCCAACTGATATATATAATAATAACTGCTACATATAATTTCTGTAGAATCTTTGTGTTCTTGCCTTTTTCTCAAAAATAAAAGAAAACAAACAAACCCCACAAAAAACCCCCAACCAACCAACCAACCAAAAGCCCTCAGCCACAGATGATAAAATCTGTCTGTAAATTATATTATGCCATGCCAATTTAGTTTCAATTTTATTTAATTTTGTAATTGTATTAGTGCAGGAGATGCCAATTGATTTTTTTCTTACATTTTGAGTAATTTTTAAAATGGAACCACCAAAAGGCAAAATTTGTGATTTTGAGTTTTCTCTACCCTATATATTATGTATATGTAAAGTTGTTTTAGTGGGAAGCATTTAACTGAAGTACATGTCATATCCTGTTGTGTGTTATTATTAGAGGAACAGGAAAGCAAAAGTAATTTTAAAAATCTTGAAAATAATATAATATTAAAATAAGTGGATAAAGGTGACTCACTTTCAAGACTTGGTTTTCATGAGCTCCCACGTTTTCCCTTGGTTCTTTGGTTTCTTTTGATTCTTCCTCTTTATTACAAAGAGGAAGTTAAGAGACTGCAGATGCTCTTCTTTACACTCACTCTTCCTGTATATTGGATCTTTTGGGAGCAATAAGATTTTTTGAAATAGTTCCTGGATACTTCTAAAAATATTTTTTTCTGAATGCCTATTAAAACAAGCAAACAAAAAAGACCATAGTAAAATTAGTATAATCCAAAACCTTAGTAATTGGAAAATAAACTGTTCCTCTCTCTTTGTGAAGAAGTCTTAAGGAAGTAAGTGCAGTCGATATTGTGAGATACTTCTTTACAAGCTTGAGTGCACCTGAAGAATGAGGCGTAAAATTTAATATGCCATGTATTACTAGGATTTGTATGTTCTCAGCCAGTACTCAGCCCTAGTAGGCAACCACAGAAAATGTTAGACTCAACAGTTCTGAGCTAGTATATGCTTATAACTGGAAATCACTGAGATACTGAGGTTCTGAAAGAGGAGGTGCTAATTTTTAAGAGACAGGAAGGTAGTAACACTAGGAAAAGACACATTGTCCATAGGACTATGGGTTTAGGGATTTCTTTCAATTTGGAGTGCTTTGGTAAGGACAAAAATAAATGCAATAGATGTCATAGGTTTTCATCTAGTTCCATTTCATCCTTCTAGCTTTCAGTGTTTATCATCATGTCATGAAGAGTAGAGGAAATAGAAATATATGAAAGATTATTTTTTCTTCAGTTTATGAATGCAGAGCTCTATCACACTGGGCAACCATTGTGTCAACCATGGCATGCTTTTATTCTCCAAATAAAGAGGGTAGTTTAGGTTTTTTAATTATCTGATAAACATTTATTTTAGAATTGAATTTAAAATATATTTTTTGACTTTTTTTAAAAACTTAGTGTTTCAATTGCATTTAAATTTAATTAATGCAGTATGCAAATTTGCAACAGTGCTAAAGAGTGGTAGATTGCAATCTGACTATAGTAACATATGCTGTTTTCATGCCTCTACAATGGAAAAAATGGTGAATGGACTGTAACATACAAGATTGGATTGCTGCTTTACTCTTCCCTTTCTTCTATGCTTCCCTTTCTTTAAAGACTAAGCAACTTAGTTAAAGCTTTCTTTTTATTTAACGCTGTTATGGGTCTGGTTTTGTTTTGTGTTTTGGATTTTTTTTTTATTTTCTGGTTTCATTTTTGGTTTTTTGTTGTGTTTTTTTGGTTTTTTTTATTTTCCCTTTTTCCTACAGGCGGTGGGGGGTGGGGAGGGAGGGGAGTAGGGGGTGCTGCTCTGGCACGTCTCTGCTCCTTAGGGGCTGAGGCTGGGCTGTGCCGGGCCTGGGGCAGAGGTGGCGCCATTCCGCGCCCTGGTGCTGTGGCAGCATAATGGTTCTGTCATTCAGCACTACCCCTCTGCTCCCGACAGCTGCAGCACAGAACTGGGGGTCCCTTGGCTGCTGCCTGCACTGGCGAGGGATGCCCTGTGACAGTGGCCACGGGGGAGGTGGCGGAGTGTGCTCATGGGAGTGATGGGGGCCATGCCGTGCTGAGCTGTGGTCATGCTGGGGCCGTTCCCAGTGTGCCTTTCTGACTACAGCCATGCATGCCCACGAGGACCACCGTGTGACTGGTGCTGGTGGCAGTGGTGGCATGTTGGTGGCGACAAGGAACTCTTGGAATTTCCGGGGCACAAGGGCTGATGGATTGGCAGAACCAGAACTAGCCCTGTACTGTCACGGGGGCTGCTCTGGCACCACACAGTACACAGGTTCTTAGATTCAGCTCCTGGCACAGAATGCAGCAAACAGTGTAACTACTCATCCTGGCACCATCTCTGCAGATTTGTTGCAGCTCATGTGAGCACAGCTCAAACTCCTGGGAGGCAGACTTTGCCACAGAGGTTTTCTTTCCTTTTGTTCAGCTGGTGTGTTGGTGAGAGCGCACCTGCCCACAGTTCTGCCTGGTCTGCATCTTGGCAAGGATCCTGGCCACCGTCTTCATCACGGCATCCATCTTCTTGTGGCCACGAGACTGGACTAAAACTTAAAACCAGCAGTTTTTTTCTTTGTTCTATTAAAAATATATGTTTCTATCTATCTATCTATCTATCTATCTATCTATCTATCTATCTATCTATCTATCTATCTATCTATCTATCTATCTATCTATCTATCTATCATCTATCATCTATCTATCATCTATTATAAAAGGGCTGTTTTCTTTTTCCTGTTTTTTTGGTCTCCCTATGTGCTTTATTATTTGAATTTCATAATTGTCTTCAAATGAAGACAAATACCTTCTTCATTTGCTAATTTTTACTGTAAATTGCAAAACATCTTTAAGAAGACCTGGAAGATGGAATAAGCAAAGGAAAAATATTAAATAATATCTTGAGGAAAGAATTTTTTTAACCCCAGTCTCTGTTTCACCAGGGTTCAGTGAACATATTTCTGTTCAATTAAACCTATAAATTAAAATTATCTCTAGAAGTGTCCAGCTGTCAAGAACTGATTCTGTTTCTCAATAAAATTAGCTTGGAGTGTTCTTTTCTAAAAATAAGTAAATCTAGATTAAAAGCAAAATAAAACCTGTTATTTCTTACATAACATCAAAAAGATTGTATTTCTCTTCTTTTAAGACATGGAGAAAGATTAAAGTGGTTCAGTTTAGGCTTTAAGATCAAAGTCCATTGAGGTGGTGGAAAACAGGGATGGTGGTGTTCTTTCATGACGTCAAATATTATGCTGAATGTATGTTCTAGTTCAAAGTATCACATTTTCTTTTTTTTTTTTTTTTTTGTAATTTAGTGTGTACATTTGAAATAACAGTGTTGCTTAGATATGCGGTGTAATTATGAAACTTTTATCTTACTGTTCTTGACTGCCAGGGTTAAAAGGTGCCAAGGTTCAATGCAATCAGTTATTTCTGTATTTTCAGCCTAACAACAATTTGTGAAAGGCTACAAGACAAATACAGCAAAAGCAAATGACCGAGGCCTTTTCAGAAGATGGTACTATAATTGCTGGAAAACTCTGGTCTTGTACGGATTACTTTGTAAGAGACACCATTTAATAATGAAACAGTAGTAAAACCGGACAGAAAAAAAAAGAAGGAAAATTCAAGTGAAAACTTTTCCTCTTTAGCATTAAATGCAAGCTGTAGTCAGAGAAAACTAAAGAATTAAATCTGCTTTTTGCCTATTGCACAGTAATATGTTGCTTGACAACCTGCCCTGTTCGCATCATCAGGATGATGACAACCTCAATGGCAAAGCTGATTTTTAATTCTTATTATCCAGACTACAGAAACCTGTGGAAAGCCTGTGTTCTTATTTTCTTTTAGGCAGTTTGCTAGGTAAAACGCCGCTCCTGAGAACTCAGTTGTGGTACACAGGTCAAGCATGACAGCCTTGCATGATGCTAAGCATTGTTCCTCAGTGTCCAAGAGGAACATTGATCCACCATCGTAGAACTTGTGTATGACTAGAGCCTCTTAATGACTCTCTTTGTGTGAAATCTATTGGTGTTGACATTGCATGGTAAAGTACTCTAGGTTAGGAAGTTACTTGCTCCAGAGAAAACAGGAAAGGTAGTATCTTCCTCATCACACTCATCAGTGGTTTGTCACTGGTGATTGGTCACCTTTTGTCAACTATTTCATTCAGCCTGCATTGTCTGTAATAAAATATAAAAGTAACAAGGTGTTTCTTGATTCTCTTTAATTCTCTTGAAGCAGTGATTTTTGATTAGTGAATATAAATCTACTTGCAAGAGGAAATTATCAAAAAATTGAAAGAATACTAGTCACAAAATATTTTAGCACTTATGTAAAAATTAATATTGACAAAGACAATTACTGTCTTTGTCCAGTAGAAATTTAATTTCCTAGTTTCTAGTAAAACTACTTTACTTAAACATATGCAAGCTTATCAATTGCTTTAATGTCCTTGGGACTACAGTGTTGTTCTCCAAAGTATTTTTGCTTTTTTTTTTGTATTTTGAAAGGCTAGCTAGCTGTGGGGAAGAAATGCTTTTTTTGCCTGAACTTATTTATTTATTTATTTATCTGTTAATATATTTATTTACATCAGAAGACATTAATAGGTGTGAAAGGGAAATGATAGCATCATATGTTGCTCTGCTTTCATTCTTTATTTGAATTTTATTTGAAATAACTTTAGAGAAATAACCCTATAAAATAGGTAGTATTTTTATAATTTTCAAAAAATCATATGTGATATTTAGCTGACGTAGATATAGAATTTAATGATTACCATCTTTTGTATATACTGAAGGAGAATACATTAGAATACATTTTAAAAGCAAGAGAAGTAGACTGTTTTATGTGCCATAAGTCAGGTTTAGTAAATTGACAATATTAATGTTTACAATTAAAATATAAATTGCAATGTTACTTTTTAATGGGAAACAATACATCCCCCTTATATTGATTTTAATAAACAATTGTACTTTATAATAACATTTTGGATGAAAAATAGATTTTTAAAAAAAGAGTAATTTCTTGTTACTAATTTAATTTCTGATGCATAGAAATTAACATTTAAAAAATTAAAATTTTCTGAAGTTTGTTATTAGCAGTTGTCTTGTCAGTTTTCACCACAGAATTTTAATGCAATTCTAAAGATTCATAGACTATCCTGAATTGGGAGGGACCACAGAGATCCTTGAAGTGCAACTTTAAAATGTAAGAAAAATGGCTATTGACCAATATTAGAATCTTTTAATTTAGATGTTGCAGAACATTTCAGGATGAGAGTGTGTGGGGTTTTTGGGTTTTATTTTTGGGGTTTTTTTAGATGGTAATTTATCTGAACCCATGTAGCCATGCATATGACACCAAGTTAGGGGCAAGTGTCGATCTGTTAGAGAGCAGGAGAGGTCTGCAGAGGGACCTTGACAAGCTTGATAGATGGGCAGAATCCAATGGCATGACATTTAACAAGAGCAAGTGCTGAGTTCTACACTTTAGTCACAACAACCCCCTGCAGTGCTACAGGCTGGGGACAGAGTGACTGGAGAGTGGCCAGGCAGAAAGGCACCTGGGGGGTACTGCTCAACAGCTGGCTGAGCATGAGCCAGCAGTGTGCCTGGGTGGCCAAGAGGGCTAATGGCATCCTAATAGGAATAACGTGGCCACTAGGACTAGGGAAATGATTCTTCCCCTGTACTCAGCACTGGTTGGGCTTCACCTTGAGTACTGTGTCCAGTTCTGGGCCTGTCAATTCAAGAAAGATATTGAATGTGCCCAGAGAAGGGCAACAAGCCTGGAGAGGGGTCTGAAACACAAGCCCTATGAAGAGCAGCTGAGGGAGCTGGAGTTCTTTAGCCTGGAGAAGAGGAGGCTCAGGGGAGACCTTATCACTTTCTACAACTGCCTGAAAGGAGGTTGTACCCCGATGGGGATTGGTGTCTTCTCCCAGGCAACCAGTAACACAACAAGAGGACACAGTCTCGGGCTGTATCAAAGGAAGTCTAGGCTGGATGTTAGGAAAAAATCCTTCACAGAGTGATTAGGCATTGGAATGGGCTTTCCAAGGAGGTGCTGGAGCCACCATTCCTGAAAGTTTTTTTGAAAAAGACTGGATATGGCATTTAGTGCCATGGTTTAGTTGATGAGATGGTGTTAGTTAATAGGTTAGACTTGATGATCTCAAATGTCTTTTCCAACCTAGTTAATTCTGTGATTCTGTCATTCTGTGATTTCTTTCAGACCTAGAGAACACAGAGAAAAGGTCAAGAGAGAAGGTCTTATGTGCTTATACTTTATTATTTTAGGAATTTTTTGAAAAGTTACTTGAAGCTGTTACTTGAAAGCAAATTGTTTTCCAAGTCTGCGTATGCAGTGCTAACTCTTTATCTCAGCAAGGAATTCTGTAGAATAAGTGTTCTATACTTAAGAAACACCAATATTCGAATAACATTCAGTGTTGATTTTTTTTTCCCAATATGTCAGATAACTGTCATAACCATACTAAACACACACTGCATTAGTGAATATGCACCGCATTTATGAATGCACAAAGAAATTGCTCTTTTTGGATAAATATATTTACAAATCTACACATTTATTAATTTATTCATTTGCTTATAATTGTAAATCAGATGTAATCATTGAAATATATTGTAACAAGCCCCATTTCCTCCTGTGGTTTATTCATTCCTAAATAGTGACTGAATTCCTGCTTCATGATTTGGGAATTATGAAGGCACAAAAGAGGAACTATCAGATATTTTTCAATTTACGTACTAGAGGATATATGAAGAAATATTCTCTAAATAATGTAATACAATGACTTGGATAGTATTGAGTTGCTACTGACCTAAAGTATGCAATTCTAGATAACTGTGAACTGCTTGTGAAAGGATTTCACATCATAAAGAGCTTTGAAGTTAGCTGGATGCTATACTTTTTATTTTCCAAATTGTGTATTAAATTACACTGACCTCTTTGGACTACAAAGTAGTAAAATAGAATAAGATCAGACTGTAAACAGGGAAAACATAGAACTTTTAGATTAATTAAGTCTTGAGAACAAATCCACTCTCTTTGTTCTTAGCAAGATGTGCTTTACCATACTTCCTTTCAGTCCAGCATTTTTACAGTGATTTCTTGTATTGAAAAAATTCTTGAAAATTCCTTCTTGAAAAAGAAGATATTTCTCTTCCATTGCCTTTGAAGTCTAGCCATGAATCTTCATTCTATGACAGACAGACATACTATTTTTCCTAAGATATCTGTAGCTGTATGCAGCCTGGCTATATTATCTGGGATTCTGGCCAGGCTAAGTACACTCAGTCTTTGAGAAGCTTCTGCTGTGACTATGCATTCACACAGGACAAATGTGTAGCCTTCTACTTTGATTACACACCAAGGTGTTTGTAGAATATCCTATATACAATATTTGTCCTGCAGTTTCAAAACAAAATTTTTTCGTTTAATGTTCATCTCTCATCCCTGCCTGATTTTATAACTTTGGAGAAAAAAACAAGTTTGTAAAAGGGTAAACAGAATGAACCTGTAACCTGTGCACCACTTTGTCAACTTATTCTCCTTGAGCAGATTCTGTGACATGTAACAAATTCTACTGCCATAATAGAAAGTTGTTCTGTCTTTATTTCATTAGTGTGCATTGAGGATTGTAGTACAAAAAATAGGGAAGCAAACCAAAAAGTCAAAGTCATTTCAAGCTCTATTAGGCACATTGATTCCCTTTGCACCTTCGTATTTGATGGAATAAAAAAAATGAATGAGATGTCAGGTTTAAGTTTGATGGAATTGTACAATTTGCTCAGATGCAAATATCATCGCCTCCCTAAGATTGTGCTCTATAGTGAACTCTCCACCGGCTGCCGCAACAGAGTAGCCCCAAAGAGGAAATACAAGGACTCCCTAAAACAATACTTCAGTGTTGGTCATATTGACTGCCATCAGTGGTCCACTCTGGCCTCCATTTGAGAGACTTGGAGGCACATCATCCATAATGCTGCTTCCTCCTTTGAGAATGCACATAGAATCAGTCTCGAGGAGACAAGACAATGCAGAAAGAACCGTGTCTCATCAGTACCACCTAAGGAGACTTTCCACTGTGGTTTTTGCAACCGGACCTGCCTGTCCCACATTGGCCTTTTTAGACATCAGCACACTTGCAACAAGTGTGGGTAGAGGCCTTCCCATATCTTCGTTCACAAAGCCTAGCCATGATGATGATGATGATGATGATATGTGCAATACATGAGTAGATATAATATGGGAGAATATTTAAAACTTGTCAAATGACAGAATACTTTTTCGGTTTTGAGTCCTCAAAGATGTGTGAGAATTATTGCTTTTTCCTTCATGTATACAGTATTTGGAGACTAGTGTCTACTTATTATAGACTCTCTTGTTCTTCACAGAAAACACAGTTCAAGTAACAAAACTCTGGATTAATTTAGAGGTCAAAGACATAGTTTGAATCTGTCACTCTGGGACATGCTTTCATCAGAGAGACATCAATCCAATTTTGCCAACCTGCAAGGCACAAATAAAAGAACACTTGTTAAAAAGTAGATCTCTCCTTATAGAGAAAGATCTGATCTTGTTACTTAGCTCAGAGTCTGAAATGTAAGCCTTGCAGCAAAGTTGAAATGTTTTTAAGAACATTTTCACTGAAGAGTTTTCATTGCTGTAACTAAATTTATTTCAAAATGAAACTGTTCTTCAGGCATGAGTGTAATAGACTGTGTGAAAGCAGCCACAGCGAAATCTAAAATCAGTGATTCTTATTAAATGAACATTAAATGAGAATGCTATATCTCTTGGTCCTGATGATTTGCCATGCTATTTGAAATCAATTAAGGCAGCTATATTGCAATTTAAAGTAAACTAATTGAAATACTATCCTCTATTCGCAACCACTTCTTACACAAAACTGTTGATTACCATCAAAATACCTCCTTTTTATTTATTTTTTTTTAGAGAGAGTGAGATCTAAAAGAGAAATTATAAGGAGCAAGTTATATTGATAGAGAATTTATTTGGATGAGTGAAATCATTTGTGATTGTAAGATCTTTGTGCTCAATTGTAAAGTTTTTGTACAAGACAGTTTTCAGGAGAATTAACTATAATATAAAATATAAAATATAAAATATAATATAATATAAATATAATATATAGTATATAGTATATAATATAAATTAAAAATAGACAAAATCTAAAAGAATGAGAAAAAGGAAGAAGAGTTTTCTCAGTGGAATAAATTGTATGTGTTTGTTACCTGAAAAGGCTTATATTGGTATCATTGAACCAGTAGGAGAGATTTAGTTTCAATATGTCAATGCATAATGTTTTCAGAGACAGAAAACTCTGGTGATGGAGTTATTGAACAGTACAGTAATGGCATTTTGTAGGTTGGAAACTTTAAAGCAGTTCTGTGGCTAATCATATGTGTCAACCAAGTCATTGCAAGGTTACTTTGTATTTTAGAAGAGACATTACCTTTGGGAAAAATTGGGAAAAACCTTATAACAACTTGGGAGAAAAAAATAAAACAAATTCGTGTTTATTTTTTATTTTTTTACACTTGAAATGTTTGTTCTGACTTTGATTCTGACTCAGCGGGGTCAGGAGAAATCTTACTTTAGTGTGTCTAAACACAAAGGATACTTTCTATGGATTTCTATTGTCCCAGTGTTGGACCCATACTGTTTTATTTTCCAGTAAATTTATGATATAAATCTTTCCATGTAAGCCCTATTAACTTAATGGGAATGATCTTTATCAATTTTTCTGTATACATAAAACCTTACGCTTAAGTATTTTGAAGTTATCTAGGAAATTAGATGTCTACTGTAATCCCACTGAGAAAAAAGATTGACTATGCTCATGTGAGACCTGCCCCTGAGGAGGGATAATAGAGGCTCTTGTTAATAGATTACTTGGGGCAGATTAGAGTGAAATGCCACTTATAAATATAAATATCATTATATATTATAAGCTCTGAAAGGTTTCTTTTATAACTGTTTGAAAAAAGGTATGTAGCTGTTAGTTATAAAAGTGGAAAAATATAAAAGTACAAAGATACTGCTTAAGAAAATATATAAGGAAAAGAAAGAAAGAGAAAGAAATCTAAGTCTTAAAAGTTGATAGTGAAGAGGAAAGATATCACCATCCATGGATCCAGAGACAAAACTTGATAGTTGCAATTTCAATGTCTATTTGTTAAAAGTGATGGGCACAGTCTGGATCTCTTGGAGCTAGGGTAATCCTAGCAACAGAAAGTGCAATGGGTTAATATATGTTAAGGGTGCAACACTCAGGTATGTCCCATGGTTTGCGTGGGAGTTTTACACTGCTTATGAAATACAGTAGATCGTGAGCATCTTCCTCTGATGGAAGGTTTCAGTAATGAGTTTGAGGGTATTTTGAGAGTCTTTGATGGTTTATGATCCCTTCTAATGATATGACCACTGTTTGACCCTGCTTGGTTGAGCCAGTTATGCTTTATAAGAAGGGATGAATACCTTCAGGCTTACATGATACCTCCTTGGAGAGGGGAAGGTGGTGAGGAGAACATTGGCATGATAAAAAGCATTATCCCGCCTTGCAGGATCTGATTCTTATTGGTCTTGTATTGACTTTTCTGAGGACAGGTTTTGGTAGCAGTGGAGGGGAGGCTTGTTCAAGAAGCTGCTGGAAGCTTCCACCATGTCCAGCAGAGCCAAAGCCAGATGGCTCCAGGCTGGACCCACCACTGGACAAGGCCATGCCAACCAGAAGAGACAGTAACACCTCTGTGATAACATAATTCAGAAGGAGGGGAAAAGAAAGGATAAGATGAAGATGGCCACCAGAGAAGAGCAGAGTGAGAATATGTGAACAACAATGCAGACACCAAGGTCAGTGTAGAAGGAGAGGGAGGAAGTGCTTCAGCTGCTGAGGTTCCCCTGCAGCCCGTGGTGCAGACCATGGTGGAGCACCTGTGCCCCTGCAGCCCATGGAGGACCACAGGGGTGCAGAGATTCACCTGCAGCCCCCGGAGGAGCCCACACTGGAGCAGGAGGATGCCAGAAAGAGGCTGTGACTCCATGGGAGGCCCATGTTGGAGCAGGGTCCTGGCAGGGACCTGTAGCCTGTGGGGAGAGGAGCCCACACTGGAGCAGGAGTCCCCTGGTAGGACTTGTGGCCTGTGGAGGACCCACGCTGGAGCAGCCTGTGTCTGAAGGAACTGCACCCTGTGGAAAAGTGGCCCCTCTGGCAGCAATGGCCGTAGAACTATTGCCCATGCGATGGACTCTCACTGGAGCAGTTCTTGAAGGACCGTCTCCCATGGGAGAGTGTCACACTGGAGGACTGTCTCCCGTGGGAGGGTCCCCATGGGATGCAGGGGAAGGACTCCTCTCTCTGAGTAATGGCAGAAAACAACAACTGACTGTAACCCCCGTTCCCTGTCTGCCTACACTGCTGAGGGGGAAGTAGGTAGAATGTCGAAAGACGGTGTGGGGGGAAAGGTGTCTTTTAAGCTTCTCATTCTTAAGCTCTGACCTTGTTAGTAATAAATTTAATTAATATACCCACATGGAGTCTGTTTTGCCCATGAGAGTGATCAGTGAGGAATCTGTTATGGCCCTGCTTGTTGCTAAACGAAGGTCAGTTTATCCCACTTATCCTCCATTGATGGGTGCAGACCCTCTCCTGTTTTACATCGATCAGAGGTTCTGCTACCAGACACCCAAAATCTTTCCTCCTCCCTTTTGGTTAGGGTTGCAAACTTGGCCGCAGCAAAGCACCTGGCTGCTTTTGCAAATGGTCTATTGTTTGAGCCATTGACCTTTAATATTGCAGTCTCTCACAGCTCATTATACTTAAAAAAGAGGCAGGGAAATTACTTTGCTATGTGCTTCAATGCAAATTATAATATTTTTGGTGGTTTGTGGTTCCAAAGGGTACTGAGGTTGGGAGGCGATGTCATAAAGGCCTCAGATAAAAAACTGAAAAACACAGAGTGAAGGGGAGAAGCAGCATTGGTCAAAGACCAATGATCCAAAGAGGAAAATCATAACAATCTTCCCATTCTTATAACATTCTGAGCACCCCTCCCCCATTCTATCCAACTGAAGTCCCTCTTACTTCTATGTTACCCCAACATCCAACAGAATTGTCCCATATTACTTAACCCCACCTATGTCCAGCCCCTAGTAGGCCTGGAAGCCTAACTCGGTGTTTTGTCTTGTACCCCACTTATCGACACACAAGAATGCAAACACACAGGAACACAGGCTCTTCTGGCCCTTAATATTCCAAGTTATCCAGCTACTTAGCTAAAGTGAATTCTCTAAAATATTAAGCATACCCCTTAAGGCATCATTGGTACAGAGCCAAAATGAAGATAGTAGAAAATTTTGAGGCCATATAATTGAATAGTAGCATGAGAAAGAAGACATAAAAAATCCTTATTAAGTAAGGATCTTGCTAAGAATTTTGCTTCAACCTAGGACATTAAACTACATTTTTCTGTTTCATGTGCAAGTAAGTATGAGGATAGATACAAGACGGCAATTGAGAATGTGTAGATGGAAATTACTTTGTATTTCGCTTACTCATATAGAGTTTACTGTTCCCAGAATAGGATGGGACAGGATAATCTCCAACCTACAATTATAAAATGAAATCTCAGGTCAAGTAAAATGGATTTTTAATTAATTTATTAACATGGGAATGAAATAATTAAACATAGGAAATGCAATACCCATATTTAGGGTCAGGCAAAGAAGTGGTTTTAGTGATGATTGCTCCCAAGTCCTACTTAAATTGCATGAACACATGTTGAAGGAAAACATAATCAACTAAATGGGAAATAAAATAAAAACCAGTACAACTTTACTGGAATATAAATAACACATGCTGGAGCAGGCTCCTGGCAGGGACCTGCAGACCCATGGAGGGAGGACTCTGCTCTGGAGCAGGTTTCCTGGCAGGACTTGTGACCCTGTGGGGGACCTGCATTGGAGCAAGCTGTGCCTGGAGGACTGCACCCCAAGAGAGTGACTCACATTACCACAGTTCATGAAGTACTGCTGCCTGTGGGATGGACTCATACTGGGGAAGTTCACGATGGTTTGTTTCCCATTGGAGGGACCCCATGCTGGAGCAGCAGAAATAACCTGTAATGAACTGACTGTAACCCTCCTGTAACTCTTCCTGCATCACTGAGGGGAAGGAGATTGAGCTTGGGACAGAGGGAGGGGAAGGTGTTTTTAAGATTTATTTAACTTCTCATTATGCTGCTCTGATTGTATTAGTTATAAATTCAATTAATATTCCAAATTCAATTCTGTTTTGCCCTTGACAGTACTTGGCGAGTGATCTTTTCCAGACCTTATCTCAACTCATGAACCCTTTATTAAATTTTCTCTTTCCTGTCCAGTTCTGGAGGGGAGTGATAGAGTGCCTTTTTTGGGTGCCTGGCATCCAGCCAGGGTCAACTTCCCATAGTACTCTAAAGAGGGAACTGTCTTTATGAGGATCAATGACTAGTTACATTCTCCAAAGAACTTAAACCTGATATTGTTTATGGGTTACAGTAAGGACCTTGACACAAAATGCATCATTATGCTATTGAAATATGTTCACATTACAAAAAATCAGGAGACATATTAAAGGAGAGGAATATTAAAAAGAACTTAGAGGAAAAATTGCATGACCTTGAAGATTGAATTAATAGAAATGGGATAGTATTAATAATAAATGCTCAAAGTCACATACTTTATTAGCCATAAAGTGAAAACTAAAAAACATCCATACAGGATAAAATGTTTGGGTTATCAGTCATTGAGGGATAGGATGCTCTGTACTGTCAGAGATATGCTAGAATAGCATATGGTCGTCAGGTGCCACTCAGACATGCTGGGTCTCTGACAGGTTCTTTATAATATTCTGTCAGCTCAATGCATCTGGAATGATGTTTACATTTAGGTGACTGAACTAATCTTTCAAAAGAAAAAATTTTTGTACCAGGCCTGTGTCAGATTTGGCAGGTTACATGCCTATGTTGACAAACCCAGAGCATCTTAAATGAATTAGACAGGTATGTTTCAGTAACTGAATCCTGCCTGTAACAGCTTAAAAGGTCTGTAGCCATCTGTGACTGATGTCATTGTACATAATGGAAGTGAAGACCAAGCATGCAGTAAGATACCTACCTGAGGTATTTTACTCTCAGGAAATTTCACATGGATGATGGATTGCAATTGTGATGGCCAATGGAAAAGTTGAATCACTGAAAAATGCACTAATAACAGTGTAGAATGTGTGTTAATTTTGATTCTCATATGGTTAAGAAAAATAAGTCAAATTAGTACAGGTTGTTTCTTTCTGTTCATTTCCAGAAGTTCTAGAAGGCTACTAGAGTGATCAAGGTAATAGATCTTAGCAGAAGACACTGAAAATTTAACCTTAACTTCTGTTTTGTCTCGTTAAATGCATCAGAAGTAAAAACTGCAAAGAGAAACAATCTATTTAACCAAAATCCTGCCACTTAAGAAAAACTGTACTTAAGATTACTATAATTAATTTTTTACTACACATCAAAGGAAGTCATGGAGCCACCAAATAAAGCAAATACTGGAATATTTGTATAATATGAATTTTTGGACACAGGTTTATTAAGAAAAGCTTACTATAGTTACTGGAGAAGGAATGGACACAGAATGTTTTCCACTCTATTGTGTATTGATCTGGGGCAATCTAACAAAAACTATGCGTCAAAGAACTATTTTTCCTTGATAAAATGATTCTGTGTCTGTGTCTTTGTATAGACTCTCCTTACAATTGCAGTATTATTAATGTAGAAGTGTCAGTAAACCTCTCTACTTACTCGAAACACCTATGTTTAAAAGCTTTCTTACACTGTTTTCTATTTTGTTTTCATGTTGAAGTAGTTTAATTTAAAGAGCAGACACCAGTTTCTTAAAAAACAACTATATACTGCATCCAAACCTCCTTTTCCACTTGAATGACTTGTAAAGCAGGAAAAGATTTTGAATTTGAGAGGGTTTCTTTGTCGCTAGAATCTAAAACCAAAAAACCCAGACTGTCTGTTACAGTGCATTACACCTATCAGAAGAATTAGTATGTAAGCTTTATAAATGTTGTTTAGAAAATTGTCTTTGCACCATTTTTTTTTTCTGAAAGCACTGAATATACTGTTGTGTTCAGTATTTCCCATAGGAAAACTAATTCAAATTGACATTTTCATGATGCTTTTGGCACGCAAAGCAGATGGATTCCAAAAATAAATGTTCAATTAAGCAATTAACATAGATTTATAAATTTAATAATCTAAATGATAAAATAATTTTAAATATGGGGAGGAATAAAAATTCTAATATTAGCAAAGTAATTTCACAGATCAGCACATACTGGTATAAATTTATTTTTATTTCAGTCCCTTAGATTTCTACAGACAAATTATACTGTTGTTTAGTATTATCATTTTCATTACAAAAGCCAAAAGCGTTCCGAATTCTACAGTTAAGTGACAGACCAGAATGATACAATGAGCAGACAGCTAAAAGGACATGTGGGACAATTAGTGAATTTACACATCACTTACCTAAATTTACAGTTTACATAATGAAACATAGTATGTGTATTTCATCCTAAAATTCATATCTTCAGTTAGCATGAAATCATAAATATGACTTTCCTTTAAAAAGCTTAACAACTACATAGGCAGAATTAAATTGAACTTGAGCATTCACACTAATAAATATCATTTGGATACATTGGGACCTTACATCTTCAAGTTTAGGAGCTAGACTTATCTATCCTTCTGTACTGCAGAAATTAGGGAGCAATCACCTCATTCCTTTTTAGCCACCTATTCTGTTTCACACCTATTAATCACCTTTTTCTTTCAAATTGTTGGACCAATTGATATAACAAAACTAAACTTGGGCCAGTTGTTTGTAACTTCTATGTAATGTCAAATTCAGTGCTTTTGAAGTAAAAAAAACAAACAACAAAACAAAACCAAAAAACCCACAAACAACCAAAAGTTCTTCTTCCAACCTTAGATAGTCTATGTCGCAGAAGATAGTATTTTTATTCGCATACTCTCTCTTGGTTTATAACTTCAGAATATCACAGTCGTGAGAATATATCTGCTGTTTTTGCTGACAAATTATTCTGAGTTTCTGGACCGAATCCACTGAAATATCTTCTTATTCTATAAACAAATTTCCCATCATATCTTTCTAATATGATCAAGAGCTTCAGTGACTAGGACTTCATAAAGAAATACCACTTCTTATACTGTAGACAGTTTAATCTTCTAATTTCTCATTATACACATGGAATGGATTGTTTTCCAATTCCTACATATTCCTCCGTCCAAATAATTTTCATAAAAGAAACAAATAATGACATACTTTTTTTCAACATAGGATAAGGGTAGAAGGAAATGAATATATGAAAAATATATTTCCATTTTAAGGAGTTAGAGATGGCTAACATGCTATAATACCTGAACAAATGAGTAGATTGCTATCACTTACTGTAATATTAAGTGCACATGCTACATGATGTAACATTGTGTGCTGCAGCTTTACATGCATATTGTGTATGTAATATATATATATAAATATATATATATAATATATTTATGTTGTATATATACATGAAAAAATCTGTTAAAATTCAAGAGGATACCCATTAGTACATTTATGTAATAGATATGAAACTATGCTAAATGTTTTTTGTTGCACTTTTTTCCTAAAATATTGAAACGGTGGTAGTACAATCCTTTCAAATTGCCATAGGACAGGCTGTAAGCTTTAAATTGAAATAAAAGAGCCTCAAAAGGATCTATATTTCAATCAATTCTTCTGCTGATTTTTTATGTGTACGTATAACTATGAATTTGTCAAATATCCACGGTTGTTCAGTTTGAAAGACAAGCTAAAAGAAAACTGATCAGATGTTTGCCCCCCTAAGAGTTTCACCAGAAAAAAAATTACATAAAAACAAAAATGAAAATGTTCTACTAAAATTATTTATAGAACAGTGTAATTCTGTTATATGATTTCATCTGTTAGTGTTAAAACATTCTGACATTTCCTAATTAATGTTATTATATATGCTAATTCTTGTAAGAGGGGTCTAATGACCACAACTGAGAACATTCTTTCTTGTTTGCATAATTGCTCTGAGAGGCTGTATACCTTTTTTTATCAATACAAAAGAGTAAATACCAGTTAAGCCAAAGATTTGCTAATATAATTTCTAAACAGTATGTGATTGGAATTACCATGCATAAATATATATTTATTTTCTTAAGAAGTTTGAATTGGTGTGTCTTTATCACATACGTAACTTCAAATGTATGTCTCTTATATACAAGAAATTCTGACAGTCTGTTTGGTTTCCCTTTTATTTCACTATGTGGTGTCATCAAGATGAAACTTTAATTACATGCAGTGTAACAAAACATTGTGATTGATTTTGTTTTAGATTAATTTATGCATCCTACAACTTTATTGGTTTCTGTTGAAATGTTCTGTTGAACATTTAGCATATCAAGACGTGGTACTTGTGGACATTCCAGTTTAGTTTAGTGGTGCACCTGGTAGTGTTATGTTTAATGTTTGGACATGATAATCTGGGAAGTCTTTTCCAACTTTGCTGATTCCATAATAGTTTGACGTAGTGACACAAATATTGCATGTGCCGTGCAATTAAATGAAATGTTGCACATGTTAACCACCTTTTCCTGGAAAAGCTGCCATATGATGTCCAGAAACAAGGTTCCCTCTTGTAGGAAACATCCTTTAACAGGAATTTTTGTTACTTCATGAGCAGCATTAAGCAGGAAACTCCTGTACTAGCACACTACTTTGGACCACAATTCCTGTTTCTGTGGCATGAATATGTTTGTAGGGATGCTCTGCCCTAAATGTCTCCAAACTACTGGATGGGGACTATCTTCCTCTGGTTCTTGACTGAAGTGGCTGAGGAGCCCACTGGAGGCAGCTTCAGGGGCTGCTGTGGTGACACAGAGGGGAATGTGCCACCGTCTGCTTCCCCTCTAACCCCCTTCCTTCTCCATCACCATGTTGAAACCTCCCATTCCCATGACTGCCAGTAATACTGATTTCAGAGAATTCCTGGTTTAAAATACCAATTATAAACAAAAAATGCAGTTATAATTTATGTTGATTACTTGGCATTCCAAAAAAAAGTGTTTCGACAGAAGTTCTCAGAAATATCTCAAGCCTCCTCACTAATTTGAAGATGAATGTATAAACACACAGTATCCTGAGTTAACCTACACATTTCTGAATATTTTAAGATCTATCAATGATTTCCTTTCCCTTCATAAGTATGAAATTATCTTCCAGATACAGCAAAACAACTTATAATTTTTCTGTTATAGATAGATTTTTTTTATCCCTTCTCCTGCATTACAGTATTTTCTGCTTTGCCATACTTTTCCATATGGCATGCCTTTGGCTAGCTCTAGGAAGTGGTACTACAGCTTCACTCTCCATTAGTTCCATAATACCATGGTATAACAGCAGATTCCAGCTAAAATAATTCTGTATCCTTTTGTCAGAGAACACGCAAACAAATTAATCTATTCATGTCTGACACTAATGAAATGGCTGCACTTTAGACATCCATGTACTCTGTGTACATATTATACAGGATCTATTTAAGGCTGATGGCAGAATAATTGAAAACAATACTGGATTTGTGTTTATCTTGTCATAAAACACTGTGCACAGTTTCTCATCCCTCCTTCTGGTGTTACATGTGTTCTAACAAAAGCAGCCTCCGTGTCCAGACCTGCAAGATGCTGAGCACTTTCAATTCCCAGTGAAATATGCTACTGAGAACAAATTGTGTCTTACAACTATTCACACTCTGTGGCGTAAGTCCCTTGTGAGACTTACACTATGTATACATTTGTCAGCACACAAATTGAAATGCGCTCGCAAAGTGCACCTCTCCATGTGACACCACTCTTGCACTTTGCCTTTGCTTGGCTTACCCTGGTACCCAAACCTGTGGGTGCAGTGGGCTCCAGGTCACCCATGCAGGTGACCTGGTGATTCCTTTGCCTACAGTCATCTTTTGTGTGACCACTAATATGATCTCTGAAATAAAGTTTGTCAGGGGAAATTTCAAAGAACACAAAACATGAACGAATGACTTCAAAACACCATTAAATCTGCTTATATGTTAAAATATGTAGGAAGTAATTTGCAGCAGATTCTTTTATGTACCATTTCCATATTAACAAATTTTAAGTGTCATGATTTGCCTGATAACAGTTTTACAGTAATATTTTAATTAGAAAATGTGTAGTTATAACCAAGCAATATTTCAGTGTAATCTGCTTTCATCAGTCTTTACAATTTTCCCATGTTTGTGGCCTTCATACCATACTGTTCAACAAAAAGATTTTATAGCTGTTCAAAATAAATTTTGTGTATTGCATTTGATACTTTCCTAATGTTTCAAAATCTTTCCTGTCATGGTTGTTCATGGATCTGTATTTAAAATAGTATTTTTTATGAAAACAGTATTTTTCAAGTTTCTGTTAATTGCTCTTAATTTAAATGCATATATTAATCACATGTGAGTATGCACTGAGCAGAATTTGAAAAGTTTTCAGTTAGTGGGCGGATGGTGAGAGGCTCGTTTTAGCTTCACATTGTGTGTGACCAGTCTCTGAAAGCAGATGCTCTGCCACTTTACCCTCCTTTCCATCATCAAACATATGAAAAATAACAAGGCAGGACAGATTGCTAAATGACTAATATTTACTGGTGCAAATTCAGAGATTAATAAGCAAAAGTAATTAAAATTGCATAAATTAAGAATGGGAGGGAGATATGTCCAGAGGCTTTGGGAGTGATTACAACAGAGGAAGGAAGGAATTGAGGAATAAAAAAAAGGGGCAGAAATAGATGTGTGGACCCAAGGATGAGGAAAATGAACCAAGAATATATAACCATGACACTAGAGCAAAAACTGGCTTATTTCACATTGATGGATCATGTCTTATTTCAGATAACATAACTTAAGTCTTTTTAGGATTCCTGCCTTACATTTATGTGTTACTTTCCCAATCCATATGTCGTGCTTAAGGGTCAATGACTAAAAAGTCATTTATCTTGCGGTAACAGAGACAAGACTTCAGAAGTGAGTAGATATTTTGGCTAAATGGTGTTAGCTCCAAAAGCAATAAAAATCTAAATAGCTGTGAATTGATGTGCAAAAGCTGAAATATTTTAGACGTATTTAAATTAAATGAATATTTTTATAAGTTGAGAATTTTATATATGGATACATGTGTACCTGCGTAGGTATGGGGATGTAAACATCCATAATGCATGTCTGGATTTCTATTATTTACATTTCTCTGCCATAGAGATCGTGAGGTGTGGCTTAAAGAAATTTTCATTTTGGTTGTGGCGTCATCTAAGAAAGACTGCAGGATGACAATTGAAATATTTTTCAGATTGAAGGAAGGAGTTGAGATCTGTGTCATATCAGACTATGGAATATTTTCACTTAGCATTCTTATATAATTTGAATGAATGTATGAATGAAAAAATGAAAAATATGAAAAAATAAACAAATAAAATGCCTGTTATGGATTTTTTTTCTCTGATTAAAATCTCAGGAATGTCGAGAACAAATCTTTGCAGTAATTATTGCTGTTCAGTCTGATTTCAATAACAATTTGTTTACGTTGTTTAAAGATGAGTTCATCATCATGGAAGCAGTGCAACATCAATAGCTTATAAATTGATCCAATGTTTTGTCTTCACAGATTTCAAAGCTATGAAATAAATTTGGCACACATTTTGGGCTTTATTTTTTAATATTTTTATTTTTTAAATAAACTTTTTTTTTCAGCAAGGACATATAATTTGGTAACTCCTTTTTCCTCTGTCTCTTTTTTGTTGTTGTGGTTGTGGTTGTTTTTTTTGTTTGGTGCATTTTTTTTTCTTATTTGTTTGGTCTGTTTTGGTTTGGTTTTGGTTTGGTTTTGCTTGTTTCTTTCAGTTTCTGTTCCTTGCTTCCATATATTTACTATGTTTATGTAGTAAACCATAGATGTTTTTTTCCACATCTAACAGAAGATCCGACTTTAAATGGTTTTCCTGTTCATAATTACTGAGCTACACTAACTCCTGTGATAAAATGTATTTTTGTTTGGTATCTCTCGTACAGGTGGTTCTTTAGTTCTTGCTTTCATCTTCTGTGTATTATTTATGAACCACAGTGATTCCTCTGTGTTTCCCTTACTACTGGCAGTGTTTCTACCAACACTCTCAGCAAGTGGCAGTGCTTTCTTAGATGTTTCAGTTTAGCATTGCTATTCTGGAAATAAAAAGTAGGCTTTTTGACATGAAAATTCTGTTAATAATTGATCGCATTTATCAAAAGCAACCAGCATACCTCTAAGTGAGACTATGTGGGGCTTCACCAAGGAAAAAAAGGAGATATTTCAAAAAATAAGATGGGTAATTGGATGGGTTGGAGAAGAGAAGAAGTAGGAAGAAGACACTTCACACAGCAAGAGGTAGTTTCTGGAGCAGGAGGTACATTGCACCTTTATGTGGCTGCCTCTCTTCCCACTGCAGCAGTAGCTGGAGGTAGAGCAGCCCTGGCTGCCTCACTGGGTCTTTCTTATCTCAGTGTCCATTGCCCTCATATGTTCTCCCATCAGCTACCTTCTGCAGCAATACTTTTTGATAATAATTCTGTTTTTACTTATTTAAGGAAAGGGTAGGATATCCCCTGGGATTGTATTTAACAGCTTCAATTAAAGATCTATACACTCTGAGCAAATCTTTATAGTAGTGACAAGTTCTGCCAAGCTCAGAGCTATTCACTAACTCTTGGAATTAATTGTATGCCATTAGCAAAAACACTGGACAAGCATTCGACAAAATATCTTAGGTGAAACCAATGCCTATATTTTAACTATCAGCTTCTCAAGTAAGATTTGCAAAGCTGACTACAGGTACTTGGTATAGATTGGCAGGGAATTTTGACGTTAGCCTGAATCTCAGACTGATGTTGTACTCTGGATGTCAAATTCAGTGAAAAGTCAAGGAACAGGAAAAACCAGAGCTTACTCTTGTGGTTTCTACATAATTCAGTTTTCCATATTTGTAGCTAGTCGCCTCTGGGAAACATAAATGCATAGCTAAAGACATTTATGTCCAAGCCAAGTAGGTTCAGCAGGGCCTGAAAAGTTTGATCAAAGCAGTCTCTGTGGTAGATGTCACTTTCTTGAAATCGGGTCGGACAGAGCTTTGAAACAGGTGCCTAAACAGTCAGAAAGTTGGAAATAATACAGAATGTCTCCAGTACTATAACTTCATTTGTTGAGGGAAAGCTTTTTTTCTCAAACCATCAACACAGAGAGTATCTCAGCTTAAAGGATTTTGAATCATGCTCCTGAATCTAGGCAAATAAAATTCCATGCACACAAGACATGCTGTAACTAAGTAGTTCACTGAGTGCTTAACTTTGGTATTTCTTGATGCAAAGCGCTATATAAGATCTTGGGATATAATGCCATCTACTGACATTTTATTTGCTCTCTATGTATGTTGCTTAGACTTATGGAAGACCGTCAGGTTCCCTGGAGTGACTATTGCAAACTCTCAGGGATAGTTCAACCTTCTGAAAATGACACTAACAGGTTGATTTGTTTGCTGACACATAGCTGCGAGCGCGCTGATCCTCTAGAAGGTCACAGGGCTCCCAAAGTTTCCGTATGACTTCTGAAAAATTCATGTGGAAGTTTTGGATAGCCTAGAATGTCTAAAATGTCCCTAAATGCTTAAGGATATGTTGGAAATGGAAATCAGCCCTGGATCTCCTCTAAATGCAAATGGGACCTTAATTGCTTTTTCATAGACCACCTGCATGCAGAAAACTGTTTAGTTATCTAAATTTCAAACTGAGCAAATGACACTTCATTCTCCTAGCTCTGTGAGGACACTAGGGCAACTGCCTCCTCTCTGTCTCCTTTCACAGAGAAGAAGCCAAGTCAACTAATTCTGGCAGGCATCTAACTTCAATATGCCTATGATCAACAAAAATTTAAGCATCCAAACCCAAAGATTTCTAGTGTACTTTAAATGTTACAGGTACACAGAGAAAAAGATGGAATGGTATAATTATTATTAAAGTGCTCAATTACACAGAACAGTTTAATGATAATTTACTAATACCCACTTTGGCTTCAGTATTATTATATGTATGTTGCTATTAACTTTTATTATTTTTAAATATTGGTTTTATAAGAAATTTTTAGTTACAGGTGCAATTACGCTTGAAGAGACAGATGTGTAGAGAAAGCTTTAAGTACAGGATAAGTAGGCTGCCTATAGCAGTTATTGGATATTTCTTAGTATGCACAAAGATACAGATTAAATGATCTTTGGTCCATGTATTAGGAACAAAATTATATTAAACTAAGATATCTCTAAAAGTCTTGGAATATTAATTACAATTTTACAGATCTGTAAGGGAATAAGTATTAGTAAATTAATGCTATGTCTAGAATTTCAGATAAGATCTTCTGTGGTTTTACATTCTAAAGTTTGATAAATGCAATATATATAATCGATGTCTGATTTCTCTTCTACTTCAGATATTGTTGAGAACAATGCAACAGTCCCTTAGCACACTCATTACACTGATCAGATCCAGACTGCAATATTTACATTCATTTATGCAGTAGATCCCAACTCTACAAAAAGAATTGCAAGTTAGAAATATTCTTAAAATCAATCTAGGCTGTCAAAATCTTTAATAAATTTAGTTAACTATGATTTTTTAATTTTTAATTTTTTTAAAACCTGTAGAACCTACTGCATTTATACTGGGCTCTTTCTAGTGGCCACTGCTTACTAATCTGGACAAAAGACTTTTCCCATGTTCTTTTCTTGCAATCACATTGACCAAGTGGGATTTTCAGAACAATGTCTGAGGGGACTTATTTATAGAAATACTCATTTTACCTACTCAGTAGGTCATCTTCTTACTATTACTTGTCTCAAATCTAAAAGTTATGTTTTGCATTTAGGTCTGTTCAGTGTTCTTATGTATTTCATTGAATGACTGTCTTTTGTAAAATATCTGAACAGACTGTGGAACTGGAACTCAAAGCCAAATCCTATTTTTGGCTATACTAGGTTATAAACTTGCTTTATGTCTATTTGTAACCAAAGAAACTTGAGTTCTGTATAAATTCATAAAAATTCATCAGGAAAGGTTGAAAGTGTCCTTACATCAAAACAGTTAAAATATTCTGGAGGAGATTGCAAATGTAGGCTTCCCTCAGGCACCAAAGAGAATTTATTCAGATTTGCTACATCTCAGTGTTGTTGCATAAAAGAAGCCATGTCCTACTCTTTCCATTTTTTTGAGGGAAAGCTGTAGCTTTAATTGTAGTTCCTACACAACTGAAATCTAAATTATAGAACAACCAGCTCCTGAATCATCACTGAATGAGCTGAATGTGAGATTGTTAATTGGTTTTCAAGACTGAGGACATAAGCAGAATGTTACGTGAACATTCAAGTAAAGTGAAACAATTAACTAACTAACTAAGAACCCTTCTATACCTTCCATGATCACCATTATTTTACAAAGATTTTTAATATTACAGTTTGGGCACTGGGTGTTTAAATTCCACAGAAGTCACACTTTGGCTATTCATTCCTTTTTCTTGTTTTTTAATCAGGTTTCAAAGTTGTGTAGCTGTCCTACTAATGCAATCTTTCAGAAGAGAAAGCTGACCTACAGCTTTCTAAATCTTACTTGAGTATCATTACTCCTTAAACATTGTTCCTTAGTTGTGAATGTGCAATTTTGCTTGAAGTTTTATGTGTCAGGACAACCATTTATTTGAATTGATGTTTTCAGTCTGGCACATGCTTCTCTGTATTTCTTCTTTGGAAAATTAGCATAATGTCTTTGAAAGATATCCAATAGACTCCTTAATTTATGTAGTATCTCTTCATTTTCTGTTTGGTTTTAAAAGCTTAGTTCAGTGTTAAAAGCTGTATAAAACAATATAAATGTTACTCATTCACCAGTAGTATGAAACTGGTAGGATTAAACAAATATTAAATCTTTTTATATATTTCTATATTTTTACATGTCTACATCCTTATATAAATGCAGATTTTTTGCCTATGTTTTGTTTCTTTTCTTTTAGAATTTGCTCCTTGAAATAGTCATATATTAAATGAGTCTCTGTTATACATATAAATTATCTCTATAATACAAAAATTAATAAATTGGTGCTTTTATTTGAAAATGTTTGCCTTTAAACCATGGCTTTGATAATTCATATTAACTTTGATGTAGCATAAAATTGGTTTTGAATATTTTCTTGAACTTATTCTGATGAATAAGCAGCACCAAATTAAAATCTTTATTAAAAAAGCCAAACTTGATTCTGTGGCATATTCTCTTACAAAAGAAAAAAACAGATTTCCACGACAAAATA
This sequence comes from Serilophus lunatus, assembly GCA_013399895.1. Lineage (NCBI taxonomy): Eukaryota > Metazoa > Chordata > Aves > Passeriformes > Eurylaimidae > Serilophus > Serilophus lunatus. Next base: position 106,268 of record VXBA01001267.1, read on the forward strand.
CATAAAGTACGCAATATGTAGAATTCTTAATCAAAAGAAAATATAATGCGCCCTTCTGTTGATTTCAAAATACTGAAAACCAAATTAATGTATTCTGATTTATGTCATTTGAAGATCAAAATAATGGCATGCTTTCATATAAGGAGAGAGTAAGCTTGGAGAAAGAAACTTGTTAGTCTGGAAATTAGATGGCATATAACAGACAGCAGAAGTCCATAAAGCTGTTACCTAACCAAAACTTGGTGGGGTGGGGTGGAGAGGGGCAGGGAGAGACAGGAGAAATGGTAAGAAATTTAAGTGAATCATTGAAAACAGGAGTTCTTGGGGAAAAAAAAAACCAAAAACCAAACAAACAAAAAAAACCCAACCAATTTTCATTATCAAGGCATAACCAACACTTGTGCTGAATCACCAGAATCTTCTTTTTTTTTTTTTTTCTTCTAAGACACAACAGCTGCTAATTTATAAGTGTTAATATACTTTTGGGGTTTTTTCCTTTTAAAATTAAGTTTGATAGCACTGTGTCACTATCAGAAGCATAAGTTGTTGATTTGTATCTCGAATGGCTCCTTAGATTTGAGAAGCCTGTTTTTATGTCTAGGTCTTGCAGGTTTTCTAGCAAAGAATTTGAATTACTACCTGGGGAGAGGAGACCAGAAAGTTTATCTCTACACTCTCTCACAGATCTTCTCTTTGGATTTCACCACAGAAGATTATGCCTGCACTTCAGTCAGCTTGGTGTCATATCACACATAGAATCTTTTGTTGATCTTTGTGATTACCGAAATTTCTGAAAATACTGTCACATACGAGGCACAGGTACATGATACAAAAGAACAGATATAGCCACTCTGAAATACTGCCCATAATGCTCTTTTTGTAATGAGCTTCTTCTTGACACTATGAAGAGAGAAGTGCCACCTGTCCATATGAATTTTATCATTGCTGTTAGTCTTATGGTTTATGTTTGAAAAATAACAGAATGGTAGAAGAAAGACTGATGCAGTGCTTAGGGGAAGCAGTGTCCAGCTGACACGAAGACAGATTGCATTACAGCAGGCTTGTGAGAAATGCTGAGAGATAACTTGGAGTGACAATATATATATTTGCAACAGTGAGTTTCTCCTTCGGGCTATTCTAGATCAGCCAAAAAGTAGCATGCAAAATAAACTGTTTCATGATGATGGAAGTCCAACAGAGTTGACCAAAACCAGAGAAAAATAAAAGCATTTAAAATTGCATCTTGTACCTGCTTTATCCATTGCAATTTTAGTCATAATGTTCTTTCTTTTTCGATTACTAAAGTTGAGATTAGGTCATGTTATTCATAGATCATAATTCCAAAATATAGCATCCTAATATATGACACATTTAAGTCTTTCTATATCCTGATACATGCAATATGTCTTATGCTATCTGAAAAGAAATTATTTCAGGAACTTTTACAAATATAAATGTATATCTCTTTTAATTTTTATATAAATAGGGGCATTCCTCATACAAAGACATATGGGGTACAGTTTTATGCATCTGTTTATTGACTTTTATTCTCACTGTGTAGATATCCTGTGAATGATATAGTAACGAAAAGATTTTACTCACACTGGTAATTTCTCCTGTCACTAATCATGGAGTAGTCTAAATAAAGTGAACAGAAATATCCTTAAACATCAGCAGAATGTTCTCTATAAATGATAAATATATTCTGAATAAATTGACTGTTCATAATTCAGAGAAATATTGCTAATTAGGAGCTATTTTTAGGCGCTAATTTATGTGTTTGAAGTCAGAGGTTATTTTTACTTCTGTTTCCCATACTGTCAAAACATGGAAATTCCCAGGTTCTGACTCACAATAATGATGGTATTTTATAACTACTGTATTAGCTGAGAACAAAGCAAGAAAATGACATAAATATTAAATTTTTATTCAATATCATTTTTTTAGGGTATGAATTTTGGAGAACAATATCATAACAAGGTTATGAAAATTCCACCTACCATTAGCATAAAGTGAAATATGTAACAACGCTTTTCCTATCTTACACCCGTCTGAGAAGATTGAATTGAACAAGAGTTGGTATGAGAAACATCAAGAACAAATATTAGAAATAAAAGTATCCCTAAAAATTCTGATAATAAAGTGGCTGGTATTGTCACTTCCATACTGAAATGTATTATTTCTCATACGGAGAGGAATGCTGAGTTCCTTTCCACTAGAGATAAGTGTTCACCATAGAAACCTCAAAATGTGATTGAAGAACATTTGAAAACATTTCGAGCATTAATCTCCCCAGCCTATATCTTTTAATTTGCATGCATTTGACTTCACTTGAATGAAAATGGACTTGGCTTGTGGAATATGTTTCAGACGACAGTAGGCAACAAGCTTATGGAAAACAGGGTTTTCAAAAAGGGCCTGATATTTCATGTGAGTAGTATTAAAATAGAGGAAAAGTGCATTTATTTTTAATCTAATATTTTATGTGCTTCAGGAAGAGAGCGACCAGTGAGAGCAGACTATATGTATAGAGCTGATTAGTGAGCTCTTAACCTTTGTCAGCTTCTCCAGATTGTTTTCCGCTGATGGACTGTAATTCAGGATGCTGATGGACTGTCCAGGAAGAGTAGGGGGTGGGGGAGGAGAAACAGGTCTCTAAAATAAAATCAACATCAACAATAAAAACAGAAAAAAACCACCCAAATAAGCAAACAAAATACCCACAAACAAGCAAACAAAACCATTCAATAAAACCAACCAGAAAAACCCTAAGTCGATGTTATTAAAGTAAATGTCCCTCTGCAGATGGAGTGCCTTCCAGAAGGGCTTTGTTTTGCACTGTAATTCAGTGTGCAAGAGGTTTATATAAAAATTTTGAAACACCTTTAATAACCGAAGAACTGAGAGGCAGAATAACTGCAGGATATTTTTCCTATGTTCAATTTATTTCATGCAGACCAGAGCCATTTGATTTATTGTTTATTCTTAAAGGAATCCTATACAACAAAGTATGTAAGCAGTTGAAGTAATCGAAAGCTAGTGAAAAGCAGCCATCATAAGAACATAAAGGATAACAAAAATTATTCATTTCTCTAGCATGTGACTCGACTGGCTGGCTCTAGCTCAGTCTGCCTGGTTGAATCAAATCTTCAGGCTACAACAGGCACTCAGAAAGTGAACCAGGATTAGCACTAGAGTTACCTGAGATTCTTTCTTCATTCCAGTGACTGCACAATACGTGTCACAGTGCAGTCAGTCTCAAAGTATCTGGTCTTTGGCTAGGATATAAAGGAGAAGCAGAAGCTAGGAAATGTAGAGGGTTTAGACAGGAGATATACAGAAGGAAACAAGGCAAAAATGACCATTAGAAAATCTGCTTATTCATCTCATGAAACGCTCTCAGGAACAGACTAAAGTCTTAAGTACTGCAAATGAAGCAACGGCATCAAGAGAGACAGGAGCAGTGTAACTAGATATTTGTCAGCTGTTTTCAGGCTTTTATATACTCATGGGTTCTTCATCTAGGCTACTAATATCTCCACCACTTGTGCAAACTGGACTCTTGCTGATGATTCATCAGCTGGTGAACCCTTGTGAGCCATTATCCTCAATGAAAATAGTTGCAAACGCAATAAAAAGTAGGCTGTTGAACTGAGTGCGTGTGAACCAATTCAGATAGCATTCTGAGACAGTAGGTCGTGTCCATTGTCATAATTCGTTGTAGATGTTCTTGATGCCCCGTGGTGTCTCAAATGACGATACATGTCTGTGTTTAATCAGATGAATCCCACCTAAGGTATCTACTTCAAACTGAACTAAATCTTTTTTAAGGCTATTCTGACTAAATCATCATTTACTGAAAAGGAAGTTTAGAAGCTGACTCATTTACATTATGCCACAGAAATTCAGGTTTCATAATGTGAAAATAAATCCATCCTTAGTGTCCTTCTGAGCATGTATGATAAATTTTCCTATTGATTTAAGTAGCTACAATCTTCTTTGACTGGAATCAAATAAAATGTTGCTTCATTATGAAGTGTACTGTGAGAAAAGGATATTTATAAGACCCTGAAACAGGAGGCAGATCCTCTCTATATGGGAATTTATCAATAAAATTTATGAAAATTTGTTCACAAAATTTAAAGCTCAGCACCTACAACTAGAATCCACAATTCAGCTGAAGGTACTGTGAACACTGTCAATCTATCTTGCTGTCATTGGGATTCATTTGGTGCACCGATGCTGTACTCAAGTGAGTAAATTATAAAATGATTTTGTTTTTTTTTGGTTGTTTTGTTTATTTGGTTGGTTGTATTTTAAGTAAGTATCCAGTAAGTTTGCACCACTGCTTACAATTAAAGTCAGAACTGCTTTAACATTTCAGGGCTTGTACTTCACTTCTGAACTTCAATCAGTAAATGCCTTTACATTTTTTTTTGTGCTCCATTTTACTATGGAGCAGTTTGGATGTGTTACATAGTAATGCACAGAATAAGCAATTCTAGGTGAAAAGCTTACAGCTGCAAAGCAGTATTCGTTTGAGCACTGAGATTTAAAAATAGGACAAATCCAGTGACAAATACAGAACTTTATTTGACTAATAAGAAGTTTTCTGAAAACCATACTTTCAGTGGTTGTCAATTCTCAGAATACAATGGGGTTTTTTTTAGTCTGTTTTGTATTGCTTTTTACATAATGGCCTATTTAGTCTGCAATGCTTTTCTTGTTTTCTGTCCAAATGAAGGTAATTTCTGCATACAAAACTTCCAATACTCACAATAAAGGACTAGGTTGTTGTTTAAAGGTTTTATTAACATTGCTGTATACACACCAGTGGAAATTAAATATCTTTATTTCAAGTATTTTAAGAATTTAAAAAAGACAAGATGAGAAAGCCAAAGGAAAGATATTCTGAAAAGTTTAATCTACTTTTTAAATGTAATAAAGACACTATGTTCCATTTATGCTGTTTAAAATAGTGTACTGACTTTACTACTTTGAGAATTTAAATATTTCCAGTTTATTAATTTTAAGGGTTTTGCTTTAGACCTTTCCCTTTTCCATACCAGAGAATGTAAATAGTATTTAAAACTGCTGAAATGTATATGTGAAATTTTTTGCACTTTTTTTATTCTCTTGTCAATTTTTTACACTTTACTGAATATTCTAAAGAGTTTGTCTATAAAATTAATAAATTTTGATACTTTTTTGTCTACACGTGGAACATTATGAATAATAACGTTTTTGGTTATGAAGGAATGAATAGACTGCATTCAGCAAAATATTACCAGCAAGTTGAGAGAGGCGATCCTTCCCATGCAACCAGCAGTCGTGGCGACATGCCTGAAATGTTGTGTCCAGTTCTGAGTTCCTCAGTGTCAGGGACATATTGAGAGACGTGGACATACTAGAGAGAACCACATAGATATTTAAGGGACTGGAATATCAGTCCTATGAAGACAGTCTAAGAAAACTCTGTATAGAATTACATGTGCAATTCTTTTCTCTTGATTGCTGTAAATATGACGCCCACTCAAACCTCCTTTTTCATTCCAGATTTTGAAGGCATAGTATAGCAGAAACAAAAGCAGAAAATTACTGTCATATCACCTTGGGATAATTAATCCTAGGCTTTCTTTATTGTAGAGTGGAGGATCCTACAGAGAACAGAGAAAGTATATGCACATATAGCCTTCTGAATGACTGCAGATAGAACTCTTCATTCACTATATATAGGCCCAGAGAAGAATTCAGCTAAATCAGACATTTCAATTAAGTATTTTCCTTTAGAATGAATAAATTACGTTTGCTTGTTTGTTTGTAGTGTTTTTGGTTTATATGGTTTGGTTTTGTTTGTTTGTTTATTTGTGGGGTTGTTTGGGTTCTTTTTGGTTGTTGTTTCTTTTTTTTTTTTTTTTTCCTAATTTTGTTCCTAAATACTTGCAGGTTAAAAAGTGAAAATGTGACTGTTTTCTGAGTTTTTCACATGTACTATAGTTAATTTTCATACTGTGATTTACAGAGATGCTTCGCACTGTTTAGTAAGTAGATGGAAAAGTAGATGCAACTGGAAATAATTGAGAATGCTGTATTTTTAACTACAATGAATGCATGCACAAGAATTATAACTGATTTATACACCAAGGTAAAACACACTTACTACTGTGTTATATGTAAAGTTCTACAGAAGACTATGTCCCAAATAATATGTTTATAACGTATTCAATTTATTTTCGTAAAAGCAAGAAAGTCTTTGGGATGAAATTATATCTGAAGCGTTACAACATTACCTCAAGTAAAGTCAGTGTACATTTAACCTGTGAAATTACTGACAGTTAAATGTTGCTGTAGATTACCATATAAATCTATTAACTGGTATATTAAATGAAATTAAATTGTCAGTGTTTCTCATTTACTGTAATGAAAAGCAACACAAGGTATGTTAAAAATTACAAGGCTTGTTATGTGATGTGAAAAAATAAAATAGCACATGGGCTGCACAACAAAGATAAAAAATTGGAAGTTTACCATAATGAGTTCTGGCAATATTGTGTTTGATTATACTTTTTCCTTTATTGAGTGTAAATATTTGATGTCATTATTGTACCAAGTTCAAAGTCTTCTAAGCATGTATTATGAATGAAAGTTTTATTTGGCCAAATTTTAGATCATTTTTACGTTTATCATGAGTTTCAAGAGGAGATTAAATGTGTTAATAGCATAAACCTCGGCAAATTTCAACCAAAAATCAATAAATTGTTTTCACGAGCCTTTTATTCATGTTTATTTTATTCAAAGCTTTATTTGTGAAGGCTTTGCTGAAAAGATTAGTTCTGTAGGAATACTTCTTTTCATTGATGCAATTTCAGTTTTATCTTGTACTTTGATCTAGCAGAAAGCTTCCAAAAAGATGACTGTACCATAGGGAAATCTAGGTACATGGAGATATTACGAGTCAAGAGGAACAAGTGTGCTTCTATGCTGATAAAGGAATAGTCTAGTGGGCTGGGTTTGAGTTATCAAGTCAAGAATTTTATACACAAAGAACAAATACACAAAGAACCTAGAAAAAAACACCAAGAACCTCAGCAACGTGTTACCATAAGTTGACTTAATATTGTATTACTTTGATTCACTTTGCTAGACTAGAAAAGAGTATCTTGTATGAGATTCATAACAAAACTTGTTCAGAAACACTGTTTATGAAAATAGGCAAATACATGTCGCAATGACATTGATAGGATCACTACAAAAACCTTTAATAGTTTTTGCAGACTCTTTAAACTGCAAACTTGATTGAAAATCAACATTTGATTTTCTTCCTGCTTGAATCATTCATATTCTACTAATACAATAAATTTTGAGTTCTAATGTAAAATATATGATGAGACCTGTTAAAATATTTGAACTTTTTTTTTTCCTAAATATAGGACTCATTTATTTCTGTGTATATGCTATCAATTTGTTTAAATGTCTCTATGACCTTTGAAAAATCCTCTGTCAGCTTTTTAAGCCTATGGCACTCCCACCGTGTGTTCTGAAATTTCTTTAATATTTTGAAACATATGCCTAGTCCACTGCTAAGAAGGATTTTTAAAGATGTTTTCTTAAAAACACGGGAAAAGATGTTTTTGGTATTTTTCAGCAAAAATACGATAAATTGTAAATCTTGGTTTCATCATTCTAGAAAATCTCACATGGATTTCAGAGCTCAGTTGTGAATACTTTTCTCAATGGAACATTGAAACTACCATGTAAAGGAGCAACAAATAATGAAGTTTGAAATAAATAGTCAAGAGTTACAAGCTTAATTTTACCCTGTGAGTAGTCCTGTTGAAATTATATTTAAGTATTTTGTGCCTGGTTTGTCCTTTTACATCAATCCTTCTCAACAAATTAAGATTAAAAAAAAAAAAAGAAGGTAATTGTGTTGCTTTATTTATTTTTTTACTCTAAATACCTTCACTTCTCTGAATTTTTGGAAAAACTTTTATTATTTTACTTCTGAGAATCTCTCTGCTGAATGCCTTAAAAGCTCTTAGTATGCATAGGACCTTGTGCTTGTTTGCTGAAATGTAATTAAGGAGAGAAGTCTGCAGGTTTGACGGAATTTGTTTTCAGATAAATCATCAACTCTGTCAGAGTAAATTAGGCATCCCATCCTGAACTACAGAAATTTCAATTGGAACACTTAAGCTGTTGGTGAATAAGACATTTCTGTCAGGAATGTACTATGTGCATGGCTCTAATTGGTCCAGCTTCACATTAATGCATGAAATACTTTGTCACTCTTCTATTCACAAGTCTCACAAAAGAATATGGCAAAACCTGAGCTTCTCCTGTTTGAATTAATGTAGAAACAAACAGGAAAGATAAACAATTATAAACTTTTTTTTTTACTTAGCACAATTTAAATAAATACAATATGATGCCCAGAATATATCAAAATTAAATGTCTTCCTTGATGTATTTTCTAAACAAATGCTAGAAGAGTGCTTGAGATAAATGAAATGCAAAAGATCAATTTTTTTATTTTTTTTTAATGCAGCATAAGTGAATCCATCACATGGCCCATTCAGTCCAATATCCTGTTTTCCATATTATGTGAGACTGCTCTAGGAAAAGTCACAAAACCCCAAGGAACAACAGTATGATTAGATTACACACAACTTACCAATTTACAGAAAATAATACTCAAGAACAACACTGATAATCTTGCAAAAGCTGTAATTTGCTATAAATAAATGTTCTAAGCAAATGCAAAATAAGGCTGATCCTTTTATGCATGTGAAATGAGAAAGACCATGAGAAGCATTCCATCCATCTGTAATCATGTGCTCTTGAAAGCTACCTAGATGTTTTTTGGGGGGATTTTTTTGAGTCCTCCTACCTCAGTGTCTGATAGCCGAATTATTCCATGTTCTGTCTGATCAAGGTAATACAGGTAGTTTGTATATACTGATATGAAAATTATGTGACTGTGGTAAATGATAAATAAAAAATAAATTAGTCATAGCATTTTAAACTCTGGTGTACCCTAAATCACATCAGGTTCATCATTAATCTAAATTTTTCAGAAGTGTGATATGGCGGATTCCATTGTGGATCTCCTTTTCGGCTTAGCTTGATACATAATAAAAGCTGCACTTTTTTCATGTCCAATATGATCCTTAAAACAGCATAGCTATGTTCTGACATCATTATCCCTGGTTCAGTAAATCTCTGACACTACTTCATACTATAGCATTTAGTTTTGTCCAGAACTTCTGATTCATTCCCATAGATCAGGTCAGGAGAAAAAAAGCAATAGATGAGGTAGCTTATACTTACCATATAAATGTGTGGCATTAAACAGGGAAACAGGGAAAATTTACCCATTCATACCAGCAGTATTTGTCAGCAATGTGCTCATGTGCATAATAAATAAACAACATAAAATATTAGCCATGGCAACTGCAGTGAATATGAAGAAGAATCTAAGAAGATTCCACTAAAGCTTTTTTCTAAATCTGATCTCAATGTAGTTTTGCATATTAGCATTTCCAGATTTTAGCTATGCAGTGAAACATGTTAATTTTTATTTATTTAAAATATGGAGAATAAACACTTGCATGCCAAACAGTTTTAACAGTGAGAAAAAAACGTTGGCTTTCAGTGGTTGATTTATGTAGACAAATTAATTTGAAATTAGAGCATAAGGCCTCTAAGTCTGTAAATTCTAAACAACATGAAGGTCATGTCCTGTCTTTCACAGCTTATTTCAGGATACCAACTGATGCAAAATTTAGTATCTAAGCCATCTGTCTCTTACCTAAAGTGTTAAATATTTGTAGAAAATAAGTATATTTTAAAAGAAAACAAAAAGGCGGTACTTTAAATTTAACAAAGTCCTTTGGTTCAATAGGACAATTTTCACTGCATTCATCTCTGATTCAGGAAGGGTTCCCAGACTACCAAATGGTTAAGACCAAGAAAATCGAAGTGAAGCACATATTGATGCTGTATTTAGATGGTGACATTATTTTACATATGGAGATAATTTTATTAAGACTGGTTAACTTAAAAGAAGTTAATGTGGTTAAAATAAGTGAATGCTAAATTAAATAGTTGAAGAAAAACTCTAAGCAAACAGTTGATAAAGTAACTGCAACAAAATTCCATGACTTTCAAATTTAAATTAAAAAAAATTAGAAGTTCATCTTTGTTTACAGAGCTTTCTTCTCTTCTTCTTTTTTTTTTTTCCCCCATCTCTAAATCCTTTTATATGGCTCATAATGCTGTTTCATTACTACCTTAATAATAACAGTAAGCATTGTCACCATGTTCTTGCCATTGTGCAAGGTCCAAGAATAATAGTTTCAAATATTACCAAAGTTCAAATAATATGACAATTCTAAGTTGGTTGTTTTTGAGTTGAAACTGTAAGACTAGACACTACTTTTACAATAAAATTTAATTTGCTGCCATTATTCTAGTTTTTAATCATGTAAATTAGAGTCAAGTTCCTTGTGTTGAGCTACACTTCTAAATCTGTCTTTCTCTTACTATCTGAAATAAGTAGTTTAGCTGCTTTCACATCTTTAATACACATTTTCTGAAATTATTTCCATCTTGGCATTAAAATCCATTGCTTAGTATTCCTGCCTGTAAATCTAACTTACAAATCAACAAGCAATGTTAAACAGTTTTCTTATATATGCCACTACAAGGGAGCTTTACCATCAATTTTTTTCCATGCTTCTTCCTCCCCAGCACAGTCTGATTCTTTCCTTTCCATTGGCACTTCTAAACATATAACAAATCTGACAAAAAGCCAAAGTTCTTTTAAAATAATCCTAGAATGTTCTTCCTCCCATATCCTCTACCCTTGTACAAAATAAGCCCCTGTCTTTTGCACGGTTTTACAGAAGACAGAATTCCTTCTCTGTTTCTCTTTGCAAGACCCCTATTAGCAATTTTCATATCAAGGCCAATATTTGAATCATTCTCCCTGATGGAGCAGCTGATTTAGTGGTGTGGGCTTGCACTGGTCAAGCTGCTCAGGCTCTTCAGAGCCTTTATTTATAAAGGAAAATCGTTTTGAATATATATGAGAAGTATAAGAAAAGGCAAAATGAGTTTTTAGTTGCCTCATAAGAAAGGCTTCTGAAAGGAATGTTTTCTATTTGTCATAGTATTTTATTTGTCATGTCCAAGACGGGTATATAAATCTGTAATAGGCTTAAATTTAAGCAAAACAAATTAAGGTTAAATATTACATAAACTTTTTAATAGTACAGATGGGGAAGCAGAGACGTTTCTCTAAGCAGTTGTAAAGTCTGTTTTATTGTCTTTAGAATCAGACTCAAAATTACCAGAAATATGGCACAAATCACATTCTTACCATGAACTAAGGAGATAGAATAGGTGACCTGTTAAGGTCGGTGCTCTATGATTTTCAGGACTGGAATTTAAAAAGATTGTAATTGGAAGAAGGCAGTGGTATATTGTAATTTCTTCTTTTATGAGCAATATAGGTTGTAGTCAGATAATGATTATTACAGAATGATAGACTCATAAAGAAATTTAGGAAGAGCTCTCTGAAGTCATTTGATCAAAGCTCCAGCTCAGCAGGGCTGACTCAAGCTTTGTCAGGTTGCTCAGTCCTTTTTGCTGATTTTTAGTATGTCCAGGAGTGGAAATTCCATAGCAACTCGTTTAGATATTTAATCTCCCTCATTGTGATATTTCTCTTCATTGTTGGAATTTACCTTGTGGAACAACCACTCTCTTCAATGCACGCCTGAAAGCATCTGACTCTTATCTTGTATATAACGACCACTAGGAATTAGAAAAATTAGATTCTCCCCATCATTGAAATAATGTTTGACTTTCTGTATAAAGTACTGAATATCCTGGGTAAGTGAGGACGAATGATTATACACTACATTTTAAATTCACTTCAATATAAAATTAAAAATTAACCCAGGTGATTGTTGAGTGAGTTCATACAATTCTGAAAGTGGTTTTAATAGACTTAAAGCTAACTTCTGAAACTTAACCTGTTAAGGCTGGTGAGAATTCTCAAGAAATCAAAAGAAAATAGTTTGGATTACAGACACAGAATTTTCTTGAAGAGTTGATAAACTGAAAAAAACAACAAACCCAAACCACAGTTACAGGTCTTTATTACAGAGGCTTTTCCCATCTTTTTCTCTGGAGATCACAAAACATTCAAATCATTCAAGAAACTGAAAAGCTGCCAGATGTGCTATGTAGAGTATTTTTTTGATAGAGAAATTCTTTTATAAATACATTTTTAATAACAATATCATTTTTTTCCACAACTTTAGCTTAACTTGTTGAATCAATTGATGACTATTATACATAAAATCTTCATGTTTAGAAGGGGTTACGTCTGAAAGATTTTTATGCATGTTCTGATACTGGCTTTCAGCTTCTGTAACACACCCTAGTAGATGGACAAACTCTTACTATTGAGAACTGAAATAAAAGATAACCCCTTTCTTTCAGTATACCATGACACAATAGGTTTTTCAAGAAGCAGAAGAGAAAAAAGAATAAAAGATTTATATGTCATTAGGAGAAAAAAGTAATTCAAAGAAAAGTTATAATTTACATCTTACTTATGTGTTAGACTATTATTGAAGAAAAAATAGACATTGCTGTGAGATACATGACTACTCAGTTTTCTGAAACCAGGACATTCAGAACACATTTTTACAAGTCATTAAGGATATTTAAGTATCGTTTTAATTGTAAGAACTGAAGAATTATTCTAAATTACTCTATATCTGGTAGAGATTTTTTTTTAAGTCATACAAAAATTACGTCTTTAAAGTTGATATTGTATCAGCTTGAAATGTGAATTCTTTTCTGTTTGAAAAAACTCTTCAGTTATTGATACAATTTAAAAATTAGTATGATGATTTATAACTGCAAAAGCTGTTTCTGTTCAAGGGTAAAATTGATGTAAACGACAAAAGGACTTGAAAACTTCTATACATTCATGATGCTGGAGATGGCCTAATAATCAAGGTTTAGGCTATTTTTTATGATGAAGTCATTCCATTCTGTGTCATACTATGTAAATGAGACAATTTTCCCAGTTTCTATCAATTCTGTAGCTGCAAAATTCTGGTTTAAAAATGCAGTATTTGTCATTTGATTGTGCAAGTGCATCATACAGTATGCTAGTATTTGTATCCTGTATGTAAGAAGTGGATTATATGTCTGAAAAAAAAAAAAAATACCCTACTGAGATCAAACTCCAGAGAATATCAATGCAATTCCATATTTCATTTTGATATACTACACAGCAGTCTTATCAAGCAAGTGTAATGCAATTTTTCAGTGAGCAAATGACTTCCTTTTCTTCTCATCTATTAATTTATGATGATATAATTTAATCAGAATGAAGCAGAATTTACTTTAATTTTTTTTGCAACGTGCTGTGTTTCAAAGGCTAAAATTCATACCACAAGATTGTTCTCACTAACTAGCTGTCACAGATCACAGCAACGATGCTTTTTTCTCTGACCTCATCTAATTTTGTATAGGAATATCTATGTTCAAAGAAAGAAAACTTTTAATCAAGAGTCAAGACAAAGAACTAATGACTCAGCGTATCTGTAATCTAGACATCATGATTAGCAGAAGATGAAATATATCTTTATGTTACTACAGCCTTACCCTCAGTTATCCCTATGTTCTTTTCCTTCAAAGAGATGTTTGTGTTTTACTAATATTTCTTGATTTTTTTCATAAATTATAGTATGTGGCTAATAGTATAAGACCCTTACACAAGGTCAGTCTTCAAAGACTCTGGTTCAGTTCTGATCATTTTTGTATGGGTCTTGCAAATACTCACGTGATAGTGATTTAATGCAAAATTAGTCTGCTATTTAGAATATTGTCACTTGTTAACAGCTTCATAATTCTTTTGTCTGACTGCAGAGCCAAAAGAGAGGTTTTGATGCTTTCAGCAGGCTTGCATTTTAATTCTCAGCCACATTCCCTCTCTAAAATTTTCTATTGAAAATCGTAATAAAAAGTCCGTGGTCAGAAATTCTTCGAGTGGAATATCTAAAAAGGAATTTATGTTTTTTCATTACTAGATTTTTCCTCTTATTTCACACTGTTGTTACCATGGGTCTCCTGCAGGTTGTCCATGGGCCTCCTACACTCCTACTAAAATATTTGATAAAATTTGAGTAGCTGATATGAAAAGACTTCAGAACCTTGAAATTATTAAAATTCACAAGTACTTTTATATTCTGAGTAAAACACTGAATTTTTAAATTTAATTTTGCGTAATAATAGGAGCCCTAGACAGAACAGTGAAGGGCAAAATTTACAAGATCTTTCTGAAAAGAATTTCTTCAACAACATGTACCATGCATATAAACAAGTATGGCTTCAAATTTGTTAATAATGTTACAGATAAACTTCCAAATCTACCACATTACTTTTGCTTTTTCTTTGCCGAGTACTGCAGGTCCGGCAATATTTCTATTATTCTATTATTTTGAAATTTCCTTTATATATTAAAATGTCTTATTAAGTAGTGTTTTATATAGCTGGTTTTTTTATAGCTGTATCATTGTATTGCAATAGCATGCTGATGCTCAAATTATTGGCTGTCTACTACACTAGGACTTGTACAAGCATATAATTCAAAGAGACCACTAACTCTATTTATTTATAACATCCTGGGAGACAAAATGAACTTTGCAATATATAGGTAAAAAAATTGGAGAACAGGATATGGAGATAAAAACTACCAAGATTTCTTGTGCTTCTTATGTATGAAGGAAATTTAGTTTCAAGCTGGGTGTTTTCCAGCTGTGCCTTTTTACTTCCATGAACTTCATGACTACCTGACCTTGCTTTTATATTGAGCATGCATAATTACATATCTTTAGCATGTTCTTGCATATGGAACTGCTGATAGCACAGTATAAATTATGGAGAAATAGTCTAGAGCTTTCACAATTTTCCTCTACTCATATTGCACCAATTCCTTTAAAAGAAATCTTTTAGGCAAGATTACACCCTATGATTGTTTTATGTTGAGGATATTTTTTTTTTCTGCTATGCCTCTAATATTGTAGACTCCCTTTACAAATGGAACTTTCTGTTTCACCTTAGCATTATCACCTTGTTGGCATGAAAAAAGGACAATAAATAGAAATGGGAGCAAAGTTGCTTATTATAATATATACAAAGTGGGTAAGAAAAATTATGATGGTTTTACAAACAGAATTATGGAAATTATTTAATATTCTGAAAAATGGCAGGTGAAAATTCTGTTCTTTCAAGTTCTGCAGAAGCAGTTAATTTCATGGGATGGGATCCTTTCTATTCTTTCCCTTCCAAAGTCATAAATTTCCCTAATGTGTGTATCATTCTTTATCCATTTGTTTAGCAAAACCATGTGGGCTTTTGTGATGGACTGAAATGTTGTTCTTGTCTTAAATATTGTCAAAATCAAAGAGAGATTTTTTCCCAAGCTGCGAGAAAGCAACTGCCCATCTGCGAAACACCCCCTTTCCTAGTATGCTTTCTGACTGGAATATGGACAAGACAATTGTATAAACACTTCAGGTCTGAGAAGTAAACAAGGCTCACCAGGTGGTGGAGAAGAGCTTTGGGAGTGTGATGGTGAAATCTCTCCACACCACACGGAGTAAACGCCTCCGCTCTGGGAAAACCATGTACACATGGAATATTCACACGAGAGGCAGCTGAGAAGGGGCGAGTCATTCCTGAGACCTTCCACTACCAGAGGACTGCACGAGATCCAAGTAAGGCAACAAATCCAGAGCCTGTTGAAAGAGACTGAAAAGCTTCCCTCCACCTCCCAGGATAGGTGCCTGGCACCTCCTGAATGCATGTTAATCCATTGGACTCTGTGCTTTTTGGGACCCTCACCACCAAGAAAACCTGAAAAGACTCACTGGACACTGTTTGATTTCATGGAGTGGTGATACTTTTTCTACTAATTTCTCTCTGTCACTCTCTTACTTTCTCCCCAACCACCTCTTTTGCCTTTTTCTATCTGTCTGTCTCTCTCTCTGCCTCACATTTACTGTTAAATAAAATCCATACTATTGACTTTGGCACATGGTCTCATTTGCACCTTTATTTGAGCAGAGGCATTTCTAATAAAACTAAAAACTGGATCATAACTGCTTTTAATCCTTTTGGTGTTTCAAATAGGGAGTTGATGTTGCAGAATCTTATAGTCTTTTCGATTTTGTAAACAAAGGTGATGCAATACTCCCCTCAGATTATGTTCATAGTTGATTTTAGTTAAGTAAATATTAGTATTTTGCTTCAATAAGAAGTCTTATAATTGGTCGTTAGGCAGTATCAGAAAAAAATTAGAAACAAACGACTATTTACTCTGACACAAAGCTAGAACTACAAGTTGTCGTCCTAATCAGTTGTTAGCAAGCTCAGTTCAGATTACTAGTAAAATAGGACTAGAAAAACATCTTTCAGTTTGCTAAAAGTTGTCTTCCCCTGATACTTTCTCAAAAGAAATTGCTCAAAAATAAAGTTACAAAAAATAAACAAGTACCCTCTGGCCATCTAGTTCTTTATCGTGATCAGTGAGCTATCAAATGTCTCTTACAAAAAACTTGTCTTTTTCCTTAGATAACTTCTTTGTGTTGTGTGGTACAGAAACCATTCATCATCCAAGAATGCTATATCATAAAGTACTAGTAGATAGATTAAAATGTATTTATATTTAATCATATTCTGTGTATTATTGAAAAAAACAAAATATCAGATAGGAATAATAGGTTGGGGATTTTTTAATATATCAGGAGATATATTTTATCCATGAATTGTCTTAGGCAGTTACATCTTCGGTAAAACTTCACGACCCTCATAGTCTTAATTAAAGAAATAGATAACTTATTATTTTAAGGTGAGGCCAGAATTCATTGGTTCGACAAAAGTACCAATTCACCACAATAAATTCTTAAGCTTCTATCAAACTGTTTGATGATACAGTTGTGGAATAAATATCTGCATTCATGACACATATATGAGAATAAATAACCCTCACTCTGAGTTTTGGTCTAAAATGCATATCAGATGATAGTATTGATCTGTATTCTGTACACAAACCTTTATGCACATAACCATAGTCTAAAATTAATTAAACCCCTGTTTTATTTAGCACAGTTTAAATAACCTGTTGAGTAACCCAAGAGTTAATTCCTTATTTTCACCTGAAAAATTGCACTGCCTCTTTCCTTTATAATGATAGATACCTGAAGTTAACAAAAAGGACAAAACACATTATCATGGGTACAACAGAACTGGCATGTCATTAAACTGCTCCTCATCAGCTAATTTGGGAACTGATTAAATAAATGCTGCAAAAATCTTTTCCACCTCAAAGGAAGGAAAGTTAATTCTACAGCTACTGTTGATGGACTCATGACTAATTGCAATAGGCAATAATGATCAGGTGTACTTTTTTATAGAGCCTACCGAGATAATAAGCAGCTTTTATATTGTAATTTTCAAGCTATGCCAATCTCTCTTTCTGAAGTAATTTCTCATCTGCACCAATTTGTAGATGTGTTATCTAGTGACAGCCTATATATTTGGTTATAAGTTCTTTGTATTTACTGTCTCATTATTTCCGCAGTATGGTAGTACATTTTTTTGATGTCTTAGGTTGTATCTTTCTTTCTTTCAGAGCTTTTCTTTCTTCAGACATTCATTCTTACCGTAGCAGTACCCCTGTAGATTGATTTTACACATTGAGAATTGTCACCCAAGTCAGTGTCAGCTCAGAGTACTTAGAGGCTCTATAATAAATATATAAATTGAAAACAAATAAATATATATAGATAAATAAAGGTAATTTTTAAAATCTGAGGGTAAAAATAGAATGACTGCACTTTATTTTAAAAAGGGAGATAAATCACACCAACAAATCTTCCTCAAAACTTAAACAATTATTTTAATGGAAATTTATTAGAATTTTTTAACTGAAAAAGCAATTACTTTTGTATAAAGATCACAGAAATGTCTTTTTTAAAAAAATATTTTTTTTTCCTGTAAAGGATAACAAAACATGTACAATTTTATCTGTTTCTAGAGGTCCATAGGGCTATTAACTCCTTCTACATTTCATACTTAACAAACAATAAAGATTTTCATATGAAGAAGTTTTTTTCCATAGCATTTTTAACACTTAGATAGCCCAAATCAATATGCAAAAAGCATGCAATTTTCTAATTACTATGAAGTAGTTTTATTTAGGGACTCCAACTACACAGTGAAAGCAACTCTTGTAGGCATATTTCAAACAGTCCATCTTTCAGCAGAACTATGATAAGTATACACTTAAAGTAGTGATTTTTTTTTCTGAAATTATGATTGAATTTCAAATTTATCATGAAAACCGGTTTGCTTATCAGGTCTTTTGAGGTGTGATGTAAAGAACCCCATTGTGGACTTTTAGGATATTTCTAGTGATAAGGGAGACATAGAGTCTGTGCTTTCAGGACCCAAAAAATTGCTTTGTATAAAACTATGTTAAATGTCAAGAGCGTAAGTTAATCTTTCATTATAAGCAGTAGCCTTTTCTGACTTCTAGGATAATATATAAGGGAATTGTACTGGAGGAGATGGAGAGAATGATAAACCTCAACCTTTTATAATGAATTAGATGGCTTTTCAAAATATCCAATAAATAGAACTTCCTCAAGGAGTATTGATGAAAGAGCACCACGTCTCTGGTGTCAGAAACCTGTGGGACTTTTAAGTCAGATGTTGATGGAATTAGGTATCGCATACTGGTATTTCCAAAGCAGAGTATTCAGGATCACATCACAACTGGTTGTCAAAGTTTACATATGTGCCAGTTTAATATCCCCAGGACCTTTCATGTATTTGGCATTTCCGACTAAAATATGACTCATGACAGATGATCTTCCACATGGGCTGCAAACACAGAGCCCTTTTTTCCCTCTATAATCTTTCACAGGAAATTGGGCTCTGTAATTTTGACTAGAAGAGAAGATTTGGGGCAAGAAGCACAACCATATGAAACCACAGCGATCCATTTAACAGTATGACCTTTTTTTTTTTTAAAACTGCCTTCTATATAGCTGCATCTGATATGGGTAGTGGTAGAACAGTCAATGTCATGGGAACATTTGATAAGAAAAGGGAATCAAATTATATTCCCTTAGATTTTTAACTTCGTATGCTGTTAAATACAAATTTTTCATGTAGAAATAGTTGTAGTAGAAACTGAATCAAGTTTTGTTATGTCATCCCTCCTCTCTTCTGCCCCTAATGTTCTGAGATAGTATTCCAAACCAAGGATTATCCACTGAGAGAAACACTTTGACATTCCAGTGTTACTGGTATTGTTTTGTATTTATCTGAAATTATATAGCTAAGCCCAGAAAGAGAAACTATACACTGCAATATGAAAGAACTCAAGGCAAACTGAAACTGCTGAACAAATGAAGAGGAAATCTCGTGGTTACACAAAAAGTTTTGCAAAAGAAGCTTTGGAAGTTTCATTTTCTCTGAGAACTAAGAATCCCATCTAGTCCTTCTTTCTATTAAGGAAAACAGGACGAGGTAGGAATAAATGCATTATTAGCAGTATGTTGACAGATGTTTTTATTTAAAATACATGTAAATACAAAATATTTACTTAAATGTGTTTGGAGCAAGGTATTTAAATAAAGTCAAACAGTGATGAACTGCTGAGCATTATGTCACTATGGGTTATAATTCCTGTCTTAAATTATTTTCTCCTTAAAACAGCTATAACTTCTGCAGGAAGGTCAATTTAAGAATACATCTTGAATTCTGTTTATTTCAAATCACAAGGGAACAGGATTGCATATCTTATTCGAAAACTTGTGGGAGCCTGATTGTTAAGAATAAATAGATTTTATTTTTTTCTTTATGATGAACTTGAAAAATCGGGGATTGCTTCTGTTAGATGCAAATAACAATAAAATAAAAATGAAATTTGGAAAGGAAAAGTACCAGATAAAACATCTGACCAGAATGTGTAGATTTTAACATTAAAAAGGATAGATTCTTGGAAGGAGTTGTCACAGAAGAGTCTCAACGTTGCTTGAATTTTTTAATAAAGAAATTGTAATATTAAAATTGAAAGTTTACATCTAATTAATTTGACATATTAAAAATTGAAATAAATGAGTAGCTATGTATAACTAGAGATACTTTCTCTGAGTAAGTCAATCTATAAACACATTTAAGCATCCTCTAATTATTTAAAAATAGAAATGAAAATTTTTCCTGTTGCTTCCAAGGGTGTAAAGGTGATAGTTGATTAGTCTACAGGTTAACTGCACAAATTCCTCGGGTAGAATTTGGCAAGAGATAAAGCATTTGAACTCAAAAGTCTGTATGTTGTCTACAATGGAAGATGACTAAGCGTCCCTTAGGTCAACGCAATGACAGGCAATACATGAAATTGAGCCTAGAAATCCATTTGGCTCATCAACCAGCCAGTGGCAATGCAATTCACTTGTTTCTGAGGTATCTGAGACTGTAACTGTCAGATATAGCAAAAGACCTGTTGAAAGTCACTCCCTTTTGCAGCATGAGGAGACTTAATAAAGTGAAGCAGCTGTGCTGCCTGCATGTACATGTGATTTAGGTGTCTTGGTCTCCTCCTGATCTTCAGCCCTGTGTTGAGGCTGAATTCAACATTTCAATTGCGGAAATATAAGTGCCCAGAGCCATATGAGATGTCTTAGGGTTCTTGGCAGACCTGATCATAAAAGCTACAGAAAATTTTTCCATTCTGCAATGAGAGTTAAACTCGTTTAGGATGTGCAAGTATCACTATGTGATTGTAAGAATTGAGTCCTTAGGTTCAATCTAGCTGCCTACTTGTAGGCATCAAGGCATCACTGGATCAGCAGCTAGATTACCTGCTGGATAGGGTGTTTCAAATGACCCTATGCACCCAGTTATGGCCAACTGAATCATACCCTATATGCCCCTAACACCTCAAAAATTAGATGTCTGGATATAGTTCCTTGGCCAAAACTCACTTGCTCAAGGACTATAACAATGAAGATTATTCACAAAACAGGTAGCAATGAAACCACTTTGCTATTTTCTCCACAAATATGTTTAAAAAAGGAAAACACTAAGGTGTAATTTTTACACGTAATTTTTACTTAGAGCCATAGAAAGGCTGTTGTAAGACCAAGCAAAGAGTCTTTCTGTTGCAGAAAATTTTGCTATTACAACTTTTTGAAGTTGTCTGTTCCTTCATGATGCAGACATAGTAGAGATAAAACATATTAGAAAATATTTCCATAAATTATTTTCTAGCTTATAAGACAATATTGCTTGCACTGTTAGCAAAAAAACCCCACCATCCCAGAAGATAAATCTCCAGTAATGAATTGTGTCCAGAACAGTGTACTGATGCTGAGGGAAAACAGAAAGACAATCATTGAAGATTTTTTCTCCTTTTCAAATACGAAAAAGTTGAATAAACCGAAACTGAAAATTTAAGAATTAAAATAGCTGCATATTATCAGTCCTTAGTTTCATTTTTAAGCACCCATTTGTCAGTCCTTGCCCCTACCTACATGCAAAGTCTTTTTATATTTTACGAGTAGTATTTTAGTTTACTTCAGGGCATCCCCCTGTACAATGGCATATAGGACATGAGTATCCATATTTCTGGGTTCTCAAAGAGCTGCATGTTTTGTGCAGCTCTCACTGTGTTAACTGAGATATCTGCTTATCTGAATACTGTGGTTTTTCAGATACAGCCTTCCTGCTGTTTGATTTAAGCAGATCACAAAAACCTGGATTTACTATTATACTGTAGGAAAAACATGGGGGTTTTTTGTTTTGTTTGTGAGTCCAAAATACAGTTAAATAAAATCAAAATAAACATCCTTACAGGTATATAGGTATCATTATAGGTATATATAACTGGTAGACTGAGCTGCCATTCTTTAGGATAAACCTCCTGTGTGCAGAATCTCTGCCCCAGAATCTGGAGCGCTGCCTCCTGCGGTGTTCATAGGGTTGTTTCTCATGCTTTCTGTCCTCAGTCCTCACATTGCCAT
This sequence comes from Serilophus lunatus, assembly GCA_013399895.1. Lineage (NCBI taxonomy): Eukaryota > Metazoa > Chordata > Aves > Passeriformes > Eurylaimidae > Serilophus > Serilophus lunatus. Next base: position 128,389 of record VXBA01001267.1, read on the forward strand.
GCAGTGTTTTGCCTTTTCTTAAACGCACTTTCCCTGCAGTGCCCCCGCCTGGGTTGGGCTCAGCTGTGCCCTGCAGTGGGTGGGTTGAAGCCGGCTGGAACTGGCTGTGTCTGGCACAGGACAGCATGTTAGACATGTACTGGAACTATGTCACTTAATTTGCCACATAGAGCAGCTGTTCACACAGACCTATTCTCACACAATGGAAGAATAAGAAAAAAGACATTTACCAGATATTAAAGGTAGAGAATTTCTAAACTTGTTTGTTTGTTTGTTTCTTTTTCAGCTGAATGTTAATGAAATATTTGATTTTGTAAATTTTCTTGCATTCAGGTAGCAAATTATTTCTAGAGGACTTTATGTCACGTTTTGTTTTCCATCTGTTCTTACTTTAAGTAGATGTAGTGGTTTAGCCCCAGACAGCAAACAAGCCCCATGCATCCACTTGCTCATTCTCCCACCAGCAGATGGGAAAGAAATTCAAAAGAATAAAACTAGAAAACTCATGAGTTGAGATAAAGGCAGTTTAGTAGGAAAAGCAAAAGTCATGCACATAAACAAAAAAAGCAAGGAATTAGTTCACTGCTTCCCATTTGCAGGCAGGTACTCAGACATCTCCAAAAGAGCAGGGCTCCATCATGCGTGACAGTTACTTTGGAAAAAAAACCCCGTCACTGCAAGTCTCCCCTCCTTCACTCTTGTTCTCCCTTCTTTATATACTGAGTGCAATGTCATATGGTTTGGAATATCCCTGTGGTCAGTTCCCATCACTTGTTCCCAAACCCAACCTCCCTTGCACCTCTCCAACCTCCTTGTCAGCATGGCAGTGTGAGAAGCAGAAAAGGCCTTGGCTCTGTGTAAACACTGCTCAGCAATAAAAAAAAAAATAAAAACCCCTCTATATTATCAAGCCCATGTTCAGCACAAATTCAAAGCACATTCCTATACCAGGTACTGTGAAGAAAATTAACTCTACCTCAGCCAAAACCAGCACAGTGGGTTTTAGTTGTCAGTGCTATTGGGAAGAAATTCTTCAGTGAAAGTGGTGAAGCACTGGAACAGGTTGCCCAGAGAATTGTGGATGCCCCATCCCTGGAATTGTTCAAGGCCGGGTTGGATGGAGCTCTGAGCACCCTGATGGCAGGTGGACGTTGTCAATGGGCAGGATGGTATCCCTGCCCATGGCAGGCATGTTGAAACTAGATGATCTTTAAGCTGTCGTCCAACTCCAACTGTTCTATGATTTTATGATTTAGGCACTTCTATGTTTTCATACCAGTTTCTAGTGTTTTGCAGTATGAATTTTCTTTAATATCATCAGAACTTGTTTATATAACTCAAAACACAGTTGCAATATTTCCCACTAATTGTTCCTATCAAGTATGTTGCTGGTTTATCACATTGAAAATGATTTTATAAAAATGTATTTATGCTTGTCCCTATCAAATATGAGCTTCTTAATAAATACCTTCTTTCTTTTGATGCCTTCCTGCTCAGCAGACAGAAGTTGCAATCTAGATCCATCTCACTTTGCTTCATTGAAACCATTGTCACCAGCTAAAAAAAATTCATGGTACAAAGTCTGCTGTGATCTGGCCACTAGGTTGCTATAGATCATCTCACTTTGACCCTACAAATTCAATTTAACAAACTATCTGCTGCTACTACAGTGGCAACATACATTACATTGCATACTTTCTGTGAGGGATTTCCTTCTCTGAGATGAAAGGTTACTCCAGATGGAAAGCACAAGAGCCACATGCTGAGTTAGGAGCCACTGTAAACTAGATAAGTGGAAAACACTGTAGCAGAAGAAGCCTTTAAAATAACCTAAGCCTGAAAGCTGGCTGCTCAGCACAGCCAATGGCTCTCCCATTTCCCATTATGAAACGGAGACTTCTGTGTGCTTCAGCCCTTTCTGTCCTTTTCCTGTTTGTGCATTATCACCTCAGTTTGATTGCTTTTCTAAGACACAGGTGACTTACTTCCCATTATTTCCAGAGGGAAATGAGACTCGTGGTCCTCTTCTTTTGGCAGTGTGAATCAGCCCACAAATTTTAGAGTTTGAGTTCTTCTGGTAGACCACAGACTGCTCAGTGACAGGTTAAGTATGTATTGTAAAAACATTCACTTCTGTAAGGATTGAACCTGGAGATTCTACCTAGAGAATATTTGAATTGCACTTCTATATATAGTATTTTTCACCTATTTCAAAAGACACTTTATTAATTTTTTCTGTTAAAAATTATAAACATATCTGGAATATATTAAATGAACTTTTATAAATATTAATAGTATTTTGGTACATTGGGATGCAAATTTATAATTCATCTTCATAAAACTTTTTTTAAGCAACTGTCTTTCTATTTAAGCAATAGTCTTTCTGTTTCCATTATTTTTTCTGGCATAATAAGTCCTACCTGTTACTTGAGGACTCTTACACTTATTTTGTCATGTTCACTCATTATAGACAGTTTTGCCAAACTACTCACCAATAAAAAACTACTCACTAATATAGAATATTTGTTTTGCTCATATATGATATCTCCAGGTTGTTATGTCATCTTTTTCTTTGGAAGTCCTTATTTGCTATATTCTAGTCCTTCTGTTTTGAATCTGTTTTTTTCTGGTTTTATGCTTCCTTCTCTAATTAACTGAATATGAAAAGAACATATCCAGGTATTAAATTACCTATGATGAATTTATAGCTTTTGTAGCTCTAGTTTTCAGAAACTATCAGTTCAAATCTTAGCAATTGTTCTAATTTCTTTTTCATCAGCCCCAAAGATCAGCTCACTAACATCTGTCTGCTCCTGTTTGGGTTCTTCCAAACCTAATAACATACAAATCTTTGTTTACCTTCTTTGGCTCTTTTTCAATGAATAACATTTCAGCCCTTTTCATTGACTAGTGTTTCCCAGAGGTCAACACAGTTCATTAAGCACTAGGGTCATCTAAACATTTGACTAAATCTTATACTTTTAGCATTTGAATCGTTATAACAAAAATGGCTATAACAAATTACAGTGAGAATTACCTTGTAAAATTATATAATATATGAATTTCATTCAATTGGTCCGTATTAACGCCAGGGAAACAAAAAGAAATATTCTTTTTGGTTCAGTTATTTTTTACACATGAGGAGAATCTAGTTGCAATGGTAAATTACCGAAAGTGTGTGTGTTCTCTGACATTGCAAATCTGAGTTAGAATATTTAGAGTGCATGTTTTCCTTCATTTTTATGAATGTCAGTGTGTGTTTCCTTCCACTGAGATAAACTCGATGTAAAGTGAGCTATTCCCCAGCACTTTTCATATATGGGTAACAAGGTATTTCTCCTGACTTAGACGCTTAATACAAAGTAATGGTGAGGGAATATATTTATAATTGAAATAAAATACATTATTTGTAGTATAATTTCATGGAGAAACATAGTATAGCCCGATGCTAAATTTTTACTACAAATGGAAAAAATGCTCAAATTCTAGCCATAACTTACATTGCCACAACAATTTAGCTGTTCTGTTAACATTGCAATTTCAGGTTCCAGAAATATGTTTTACATTAAATTTTATTCCTATATATGCAGAATAATTTTTATTACAACTGATAAAATATATAACAAATATAACATTGTATTCCTTCCTATATAGGGGCTGCACAGGTTTTCATTGTGCCAACCCAGTAATTTAGTTAAATTGTTTTAAAACTGCCACTAAATTCTTTAAATTTTTTATACATTGCATGCATGTATTCACCATAAATGTCTGCCTTCCAAAAATTATTTTTCCTTTGTTTGCTTTTTAAATGCATAGGAGACAGATGAGAGGGAAATAATCAGTAAATTGCATGTACAGCACTACTCATTCTCTTAGAATTCTAAATTTTTAATGCAGAAAAGAAGTAAGCTTGAATTCTGGTTATCAGATAGCTAAAATGTTTCTTTTTATTCAGTTTGTGAACCTGAATACTGCATCAAGCTTGCAATCAGTATAAGGGTACAGAATTAAAATTATGAACACAAAATTATTTCTGGAAATTTAAAAAAAAAACAACCAACAAACAACAAAAGAACAGGGTTTCATCACTTAGTATATAATAATTTACCACTTCTGAAATTACTTCATAGACATAACTTACATGAAAAAATGAAGTATTTTATATCACATCACATTATTAAAAAAACATGGATATGTAGGAGAACTGAGATTTCTGATGAAGCCTGGAATTCCTTTCTAGCAGGTTATCATAGCTAAATTCTTAAAAGAGATCTCGCACAAGGACTAAGATCCACCCTTAATTTTCCACAAAATTTGGATCAAAAAAGCCACAACCAACTTAACCTTTTATAGTTGTAGAGCTTAGAAGCCTTCTGAATCTGATTATTATGAGCATTTGCAGAGTGTGATTCTGAAACAGAATGTGTGCTGTTTATTCATGGATGTTTCTGCAGCAAGAAACTTTTATATAAATGTACACTGTATTTAAAATACATTTTTAAAGAAGTGAAGGAAAACTAAAATAATTGTATCTCTAATTATGCGATTTTAAAAGACCATTCGGTGGTTTTAGATTTTGATAACCGGTCATGTTTTTGAATAATAAGAGTAGATGAAAGTAGTTGATCCTGAAAACAGAAAAATGCCATTATTATGCTAATCTATATTTGCCTGAATCATCAGATTCATATTACTGAAGGCTTTGCTTTGCAATAAACATACCAAAATAGGAAACTGAAGTGAAATAAATCTATTGGTTTTTCCTAAACCATGAGTATATTGAAAAGAAATTATATTTTTTTTTTTCAAGATAATACTATTTTAACTAGATGTAGAAATTTTGAAAATATTGTATTACATTATTATCTGTAGAAGTTATTAAATGGAACTCTTTGCTACGCTACAATTTCCTTGCCTGGCTTATCACTCAAAAACTGTGTAAACCTTCTGTACATAATATTTATTAGGCTTGCATAGCTGATTTGAAGATTTCATGGGGAAAAAAAATAAAATTACTGTGTACAACTTCACATCATTTAGTATTTGGACCTTTTGTCCAAAGTGAAATCCTATAAACAAATGTTAAAATGAAAATAGTAAGCAGTAATACACATCTGTTAAAATTAGTAAGGTCACAACTACTTACATACATACATACATACAACAACAACACAGGGCAGGCCGCTTACAGGTAGAAAGTAAGGAGCATCAAATCAGCTTAGAACTAGCACCCTTTTCTTCATCAACCTTTGCCTTTACACATATGCAAAGAGGGGCAATTGCCCAGTGCCTGATTAAGAGGACTGGACAATTGCAGGATATGGAAAAACTAATCATAGTGTTCATTTTTAATAATCAAATGCATTTATATTGTATTTTTATTACACATAATATCTCAATTCTTTTACTGCAAATAATAATAAGGAAAATGTTCTGGCACAGCAATCGATTTTGCAAGGCCATGCATTGAACAACTCGTTAGCAAGCACTGCTATTTTGAAGTGGTCATAAACATTTTGAAAGGATCTCAGTCCTCTTTTTTCAGGTGTAGGAGCTGATATTCCAATGTTCCTGATTATTTGCAATACAAGCAAATTTATAATCTTCGCATTTTTTAAGTTACTAGAGCCTTTTGCACTGTCTGCAAATATCCAATTCAATCTCCATTTATTGAGGCAAAGCACAAAGACCAATTGATTGAACTACATTGTTTTAGATTGATCTTTCTGTAAGGACATCACCACAAAGAATTAAATCTGGTTTGTGTGTAAAGCACCATGCACATACATCACCATTCTGCATTCTTCTGCTTGTCATCTGAAATGGTTGGTTGATAATAGGTAAGGTGCTTTATCATTATCCTTAACAGCTGGGAAATGGTCCAGTGTAAATTCAATCTCAGTGAATTATTAAAGGCATTTTAGAATTTGTGAACTTGATAATGGTATTTTGTGAGTGTTCATTACCACTGCAATTTAATATTGCTACAGAAATTGAGTTGAGAGACTAGTAGTCTGGTAACAGCTTTGGGATATAATTTACAATCATGAAAGATAACAAATCCACACTTTACTATTGCATCAGCAGTGTTTTGTAAAACATACTTAAAGAAGATAATTGAACTTCATAAGGCCCCTTGTAGCATTATAATCTTTCACAAGCTTTAATCTAATGAACCACTGAAATTATTTTTTTTGGTAGAATAAAGTCTGAAGTACTTAAAATTGTAATATAGAGCCCTGGGTTGAAGTATACTCTATTACCATCTCTGTGAGCTGTTGAAACCAGGTGAAGCAGTGTTCCTTGCCTCCTCCCTCTGTACTATCTTCTGTTAATGGGCCATCAATGCTCACCCCATGACTCAGAGATAACTCCCTCCTGGACTATCTGCTGTTAATGGGCCCATCAGGCCTTATCACATGACTCACTATCCCATTGTGAGATGCTTCGCCTAGAGGGAGGAGCCAACTATTCCATCCTGGATGCAAGCTAAGACTGAACACCACACCAGCGCTTACCTACTGGACTCCCAGAGGACAAGAGCTACCATTGGACTTTCTCACCCTTTTCTCTCTACAGGATCACTGCTTCAACGGAACTGCTTTGCTTGGACTGCTACCACCATAGAGTGTCAGGGTGTATCTGACTTTGTCAGTGTTCTTGTACTTCTGCATTTATTTATTTCTTTTAATTTTCTTCTTTCTATTAAATTATAATTCTGACTTGCGATCTCCCACTGGTTTGATTTCAAACTAGTACATATTTGTTTTTCCAGGAAGAAATATCTGTAAAAATCTGACTCAATTAATGCTAAAATTGAGGTTTAGCATTACTTGTGAGTTTTAGCATTACAGTGAGTCAAAGTGCTAACTTGCATTATTTCTAATTGATCTATAGTTAATTTTTTCAGAAAAGAGCTGATCAGACTGAAAAAAAAATAGATAAAATCAGACAGCCATGTAATAGTAGGGAAGTAAATGTTCAGTGATATGGAAGACAATAGTTCTTGTAGCAAGATAGCATGTTGTTACAGCAGTGTCAAGGCACTGGAATTTCAGCGGACTAGTACAGTTTTGTATAGTACTGCTTTTGCTGAAGTTAAGATACTATCATCACCTTTAGCAGTAACTTGAAACTTAACTGTGAAGAAAAACTACTAAAAAACTAGAATATCAAGTACTTCAGCAATGCTTCAACATTTCATTTTGAAGCTCTGAAAATTTAACTAAGAATAAATCCTTCTTCTACCTTTAGATGTTACTTAGGACACACAGAACATTTGTTGAATCCCAGTAGTCTACCCAGCACAGGCACAAGCATAGTTTGCTAGGGTGCTTCTTTCAATGCACTGACATATCTAGTGAATATAGAATTTGGAGCCATCATTAATTCATGCCCTAGATATTTCAACCTTCTTTTCTAAAAGAACTTCACAGATTAGGAGCTGTAGACTTCTCTGAATAAATAAATCTGTTTAGAAATTAATTCCTTTCAACCTAGCATTTTCACGAAGCTTTTGCTGTCAAGCTGCCCTGACTCATTAGATTTCCAGCTTTCACCTACACATTAAGACATAATTATTAGAGTTGAAGTTTGTTTTTTAAATTGCATATTGTTCTTCATAACCAAATCTTGTTTAGGCAGTCAAATTCAGTAGCTGATATCTTCTGCATTTGTGGAAGTTCCCTTTAGTTGCTCTGGCTGTCAAGACATACAAAGCTATTTCTCCTTGCATTGTTTTGCCTGCTGAGAATTTCTTCAGGTCTGATTGAAATTGTGAAAATTTTTTCATTAACTATTTTTTTTTTTCAAGTGGGGAAGTCTTCTGTTTTCTTGTTACATCATATTAGAAGAGTTGGCATTTTTATCTATCTCTATAAAAGAATATGCAGGATAAAGAAGAGGCAAAGAGTGTTAAGAAAATGTTTGACAGGGATGATTACAGTGCATGATTGAAACGTAGCTGTTTTTATTTTGACATGCCTGGTTTCCATGTCATCTGATTTTCTTTCATCTGATAATATTTTGAAATATCCTGTACTGAATCCTGATGAAATCTGACAATTTTTAAACGAATATTTATGGTGAATGAATGCTGCCTTTCATATTTCCTTCAAGACAATTATTCTTATAGCAAAAGTCTTTTCATTAAGTTAAATTTAGTCAAATCATAATGCTTTGTTCCTTTAACTAATGATGGTATTGCAGAAGGTAACCTCAATTATGAATGAAGTATAACCTATCAGTTGTTCCTAATAAATGAATCACCAATCTTTGCTCTTTTTCCACTGTTCTGAAGGCCTTTTCTGGTTCTGTATTTGATAAAAATATATTCTATCAAAAGAAAAAGTCTGCGGTTTTAGATGTGTTTTCAGCATAGTGTTCCAGTAGTTTAGCATTGTAGTCTACAGCTTCCTACACTTTTTGACCTGATCTGTAATTTTATTGTCATAGTTGTCTATTGGTATGTATATGTGTAATTGCTATTTTCAAGTGTTAAAACCTATCTTAAAGTAACTGATTCTCAATGAAAAATATTTTTTGTTGCTGTTTCAAAAGTCATAATTAATGCTGCCATCTCTGAGCAGTAACTATCTCGTGTTCCTGAATATTTTATACATACTTTGTTTCAAATTTCTTTTCTATCAGCTCCTGGCTAGCAATATTCACATAGGGGATTTTGAAGTCTTCTTTTTGTGTCCTTTCGTTGCTTCTGGAGCTTTTTTCATTCTATCTGATACTTTAATGTTTTGGAAATGTTTATGGTTTCCAGGGATTTTTTTGCAGATTTTGGTATATTCCCTAGCATTTAATCAATTCTTTCCAGTTAAATTTAAAACTTCCCCTTGGCCTGGATCACAAGATCAATCAGATCAAGTTGCATTCCTTCCTACAAAGCAAAAGGAATTTCAAGAACTGAATGAGATTTATCTTTCCCACTTTGTTTCAATGTTTTCAGACACCTGAGTGTCTTTATGGGAATTTTGTTGCTGTTGGCTGGAGTTTTTTAATGCCTTCCTAACTTTCTTTTTGAATTCTTAAAAGCCATATTGAAACAATTAATTACCACTACTTCTCAACTATTGCTTTCTATCTTTGATATACGGTATACACTACAAAATGTGCATTTTGGGCACAATTTCTGCTGTAGTAGCAATGCCATCTTTACTTCACAGGAGACAGAAACTGGAATGTGATGAAATCTTGTTCATAAAACAAGCAGGTTTCTCTAGGCCTGAGCTGAACCATAGCCTAATGTCCCACATGGAAATGCTATGTGTCAAAAGGAACTTCAATCTTTAAGGGAAAAGAAAATTAAGAATAATACAATTTGTCTTCGAAAGAATTAAGGGTGCTTTCTTCCCTCCATGCTGGTGAGTGGTGGAGCTTTCAAAGGTGAAGAAAAAATTTCCCAGGGAAGGAATAAATGAAAAGTAAATCAGAAGAAGTTCTGATAGTATTGTGCACAATAAGTAAAATAATTATTTAACAAGTTAATTAATTTTAATCGACCCTCCCACTATTCACTTGCCTCCTTTGCTGACCTGTCTATTGAACATTTCTGTAGTTAGCACTCTATTTGCATAGCTGCAAATAATTTGAGGCTGCTATTGTTGGTTAATCTAGAATCTGAAACTGGTTTTTTTGCAAGGAATTATGATGAAATGTTCAAGGTAGCAGGAAGGAGAGTAGGATACATAATTCATATAATTTTTTTGCCTGCTGTGAAGAAGTAACAAAATATGTGAGACTACTCTGATGAAAATGAGATGTTTGGTGAAGAAGACAGACTCTGAGGGACAATAGAATATTTAACTTAAAATTTCAGCAATTATAAAGAAACAATGGCAGCAACATGTGCAATAATGTACTTTTGCACGCTGCTGACACTTGTAAAATGGTCCATAGATGTTACTTAATCAAAATTGATGACATTTATAAAAGTTTTGAAACCAAGATCTCCACAGCAGTAGTCCTTTTATACAGTTAAACTTTGCATTGAAAGTGAACCAATAACACACAAACTAAAAATCTTGAGAATGCAGTGGATCCATCCTGATTTAGAATGAAGGAAAACTCTACATAAAAAGTCTTCTGTATCTTAATTCTTAAAAACAACTGAAATTATTTTTAAGCGGTAACCGTCCCCTGTGCATGCAATCAACACTCTTGCATATATTGTACTAAAACACATCTATATACCATGGTTTTTTTATATATGTCTGGCTTTTCTGCCATATAAATATTATTTTTAGAACTCTATATTTTCTCTTAGAATTAGTTGTATTTACTTGTATTGGAAAAGTAAGTTCTCTGACTGTAGCGTGTCCAGTGTCGTCAATGAACCTTGTAAAGCATTATGTGGAGCTTCAAAATACAGGAAAACTTGACAGACCAGTAAATTGCTCATCATGTCAGCAATTAAAAATAGGAGGCTTGCTATCTAGCTAAGCTATTCAGTGTGCTAGCTTCAAAGGCTTTGCCTCTTAGCTGCAGTTAAAATACCTATGTCACAGTGTTCATTGTTGCTAGTACATTTTTTCTTGCCAGAAGACATCTGCCTGTTAGAAAGAGATAAGTAAAACATTTGTACTTTCACTGGGAGCCCTAAAATATCCCTGAAGGAGCTTGGGAGCAGGCTTGATTCAGGCAGTATTGCTTATCAAACTGCATGTTCATTTAGCACAAACCAAGACTGGTTGACTAAAGTAACAGGAATACATCTGGATGAATTGAAAAAAATAAACATTTATTATTGAAAGAGAACACAGAAGTAACTTACCTCCTGGCGGAAGTGATACATCTGTATAGTGGCAAGAATCTAGTTCACAATGGTTATATCATTAAGCAATAAGGAAATTGAATAGATTCTGTGACCAAATTTAAAAATAAGTAGACATTCGCCTGGCTTCCAGAATATATATTATTAGAAACAGCTATTATGTGGTTGCACTCTGATTACAATTTGGTGAAAGAGGTTTTCTCTTTCTCGTCCCACTATTTATTCAGGAAACCAACATGGCAAATATTTTTCTATTGGCATGAGCAATAGACCATCTGAAGTTAGCATTCTTCTAATTATCACTAGAATCACAATGTCCATGATATTCCTTTAGAAAACATCACTTAGGAAGCCTTTTTTTCCCCCAATTTTATCTGGAATTTTAGCTTTTCCATCGCAATGGGTTTTTTGCTTATTCTTTGTTTTTATTTTGTTTGCAAATAAAACAGACACAATTCAGAAGGATCTCATTTACAAAAATAAAATGCATTTACTGCCTGATACTCAATGAGGCCAGGTATTAACTGGCTATGTATAACTAAGTTTTGTCTGGGATAGGAAGGCTTTGGGTTTTGGAATTATTATGTATTATTTGAGCACGTATTTTCCCTATTGCTTATTTTGTCTTCTGTGACATTTGGGAGATATTTTTTCCAGTAAACCAACATACTACTCTTGCTTAACAAGCTATCAAGCATGAAATCCAGAACCTCTGCAAAACATGTTGTTCCTTTCCTTAAATATAGCAGCTTTATAGAATAGAATGGAAAAGTTTTGCACTAGTTTGGGGAATTTCTGATTTTTATTTCAGTTCTGAATTTTTTTCCATATAAGATGCACTCAACATTTTTTGTCAAACTGTCACAGGTACTCTTTGTTGTGTTCTACCGCTGGTACAGCCCATAAATTGTATTTCATTATATTATAAATTCAAAGAAGGAAGACAAGTTATGTGAAGGCAGATATCTAAATGTCAATTCTTGTTAAATATAGGGGTTGAATGGTCCTTTTTGTTTACAGTTATTTTCTGACAGCAACAAAACAGTATTTGTGGGGGAACAATAAGTTTTATTATTTATAACCAATATCTTAAATGTCTGTGTGCAGACAAATGGAAAAAAACCCCAAGCAACACCATGGGGAATATATTACTAGAAAATTGTGTTGTTCCCCACTACCTGTTTTACTGGGGCAAGTCTTTGTGTTTCAAGTAGAAATAGTCACTTTTTTCCACTTAAGAATAGCCTAACAAAACAAGAATTCAGAGGCTTTTACTTAATGATACACCGTAAGTATAAAATAATATGGTCAATGTCAGAAAAATGTGTTAAAAAATGTAGGTAAGTCAACTTGCTTCGCAAGATATACTAAGGATGTAAACATTTGCCTTAGCTCTATATAAAGATGCATTTTAGAATTGGCAGAAAAAGCTTTAATTTACAGGTCAATCCAAATATCAGCAAAACTCAGCAAGGGTAATTTTAACCATTGAGAGTATCAATGAAGAGTGTGTACCGTCACTGAAATGAGTAAATACGGTGTTATTTGTCTAACTCAGTGCTTAACATCCTTAGAAAAAAAGTGATAGACCTGCACAAAGCTTCCATCCCAAGAAAAAAACCTACATTTAAAAAATGCTAAGAATACAGTTTGGATATGTATTTAGGATTACGCCTACATGGTGGGTTGGTTTCCTTCTTTGGTTTTAATGTTACCCGTATTTTCATTGCTTGGCTGCAGTCATACCAGTGTTTCATCTAAGTAATATACTTGCTGATCAACCTCAAGTTTTAATTCTTAACCAAAATTCTTGACTATGTCTATATGAAGGTACAAAACAACACTTTGAAAGATGCTAAAAGTCAATGTCTTAGCAACTACACAGTGAACTGATAGAATATTAATATTTAATAAGCAAAAAAAATCTATTTTCAGTGTTCTCAAACCGAAACATTTTATAGTCTTTTTTGTATACACAAAGAAATTGCTAATGCCAGATAAAGCTAATGTTGCAAGCTCACTGCATGAGGAATTCTTAGAGACTTCATCAGGAATTCAGTATAGATCAACAATTTTCAGAATTGCATAGTAACTTGGTAATAATCAGTCCATAATACCTGATCTGAAGTCTTTTCAGTCAGATAAAGGCTGAGCTGTTTATTAACATTGACATATTAGAGTGGACCTGGAAATAAACTGTTATTTGTAGTAGCTCTATCAAGAAGGGCTCAATTGAGATATACTTCCTTGGTTTTCGTAAATATAATGCTTTAATACTAATATAGTATATCATGGTCTAAAAACAAGTCTATTTTCTGTTAGGAGGGAGTTGTATCTGTAATTTTTCATAGAGAATATTTTTCTACTAACTCTATTTCTTCCATAGGAAGAAAGATGAATAAATGATCTTACATCGAGCAAGTTTAAAAAAAAAATAATTAAAAGATAATTTACATGATTATCAGAGAACGGAGAGTTAAAATAGGAAAATGTTGAACAGATACGACAATTAAATTCAGTTGCAATGTATAGTGCTTAGGGTTTGGGTTTTTCCTTGTTGGTTGGTTGGTTTTGATTTTGTTTATTTTTCAAATCATAGGATAGTTTGATTTGGAAGGGATCATCAAAGGACATCTAGTGCAACCCTAGCCAGGTTCTCAGAGGCCCATCCTACCTTACCTTGAATGATTGCAGGAATAGGGAATCCATCACTTCTCCAGGACACCTGCGCCAATGTTTCACTGCCCTTATTGTGAAAAATTTGTTCCTAATATCTAATCTAAATTGACCCTCTTTCAGTTTAAAACCATTACCCCTTGTCCTATCACAACAAGACTAGCTAAAAAGTTTGACCCTATCATTCTTATAGGCCCTCTTCAGTTACTGAAAGGCCAAAATAAGGTGTTCCTGGAGACTACTCTTCTCTAGATTCAACAGGTCTGTGTTTTTCTTGTACTGAGGGCCTTCAGATCTGGTTGTAGGCTGATAAGGTTTTTAAGAGTAAATCTACAAGGAGTTATTTTGTTATTGTTGTTTTTTGTGTGGTTTGTATTTTTTTTTTTCTGAGAAACTAAGTCAAACTGTGTGCAGATGTATCCTTGGAAAACCTGCAATTCTGCCTTTTATAGGTTGGGCTCTGTGAACTCTATGGCCTTGTTAATTCTGTGATTCCGTAACAGCTCCTTTCCCTCCAGTGTGTAACTGGGGTTATTTTATTTTGTCAGATATAGTTCAAATAGTTTTAATAGTTTTATAGTTTAAAGATAAGAGGATTTTGTTGATTTATGGTCTAAGATATTAATAACAGAAGATCATAAAACATAATAGAAAAACAATTATGAGATTTTCATTGTTTGTTATTATATAACATTGTCAGATAGATTGATTCTAAACTCATTCCCAACAGAAACGCCCTGTCTAGAGGAACTCTTCAAAATATTCTCACATTCATCTTTTAGAGACTTGCTAAACATCCCCACATATGGACTGTTTGTAAATTCAGAAATCTGTGGGAATTCTTATTGGAACAGACAACGTGACTACTTGAAATAAAAATTTACAATAATAATAAGTTAGGTATTACTTCCAATTATTTTTTAATCAAGTTTTTCTTCCTGGATTTCTGTTTCTCATTAGTTATTTTACAACAAGGAAAAATAGGATATCTTAAGTATTCCATTAAAAAGAACAACTCATCTAACATAAAATGCATAATGGAGAACAATTACTAAAGTAATGAAATTAAATTAATTGGATTGAATGGAAAAAGATTTTTCAATTCATTACATTTGTACATGCATTTTAGTTTACTCTGAAAATCTTAGAGTAGCACTCACAAATTAAAAGATATTATAGAGTAGTGCAGAACAGCACTTCAGCACTGAAGTATAGTAGGTGCCTTATGTACTTAAAAAAATTCCCATTCTATCTGAAATAGATATTGTTTTATATCATTTAAATGAGTTTTTGAGAATAGTTATAATAAGACTCATAGTTACTGGCCGCTGATTCATACAGCTTGTTTTTAGAATGCATTATGTTGGATCTTAATCTATACTAATAGCTCACAATAACTAAAAGTCTTAAAATTTCTAAAAAAAAAAATAAAAAAATGGCAACTCCTTTTTTAGATTAGCAATTTCTAAATTTTATTGAAGAATTTAAAGTTCCTCCCATATGGTACACTAAAGAATTTGTTAAGTTTTCAGAATGTCAACAAAAATGTCTATCTGGATAATTGCAGCAAAAATACTGTAACTACAGTTCTCCTAAACAGAATACTATGTGTGCTGTAAAACCTATATTTTATCATTACAGTTACTAATAAATACACTGAACTAGGGAAGAATTCTTAAAGTAGAATTTTATCTCTGAAGCGCTCAATTGGTATATATTTATAATAGTAAAAATGCCTACAATTTAGTTTTATATTTATTAAATTCTAAGCTTGTTTTAAATTTTTGTTTTCTTTCAGGATAGCTTCTTTTTTAACTTTAGACCCTACACTTATCTTCTCTAGTTCTGGATGGAAGGACTCCTTGAATGCTATAGACGAGTGGATTACAGAACTCAGGGTCTGGGTTCAATATCACTGTATTAAGCAATAAAATCTAATTGATTGCTCTGTCCTAGAACTTAATGTTCCACTTTTACTGGACAATGAAATCCATATATCAGATAAAACCATAGATGTATAAGGAATTATTGTCCTTTTACTCATCAGCTTGAGAGCAGTAATAATCTTCCAAGGGAAGAATATTCTATTCAGAGTGCAATGGAATATTTTCCCTATGATGTTTATTAAATATCACAACAGTAATCAAGAAAAATATTTGCTAACACTGTTGAATCAATAAACCAAGATGTTCTTAATAAAGCTTTTTTCCAAACACGAGTTACAAAACATAAAAAGACCTTGCCTTTGGCTTTAACCTCCATGCAAAGACAAAGCATGTGCAACTATAATGTTCAGTATGAACTACAAGAAAGTACACAAAAGAAGCTCGGTGTTCTTGTGCACAAAACTAGAAGAAAAAGGCTTGTCATTGTAGAATAAAGTTCTGAGTTATGTGCCAAAAGCTGAGTTACAATAACATTTCTATGCCTTGGGTGATGCTCATCTACTCATATGTACTAATCTCTTCACCATAGCTCCCACAGTCTAAGGTGAAATGCATCTCAAACTAATGTGGAAGTCTCAAATACCTCAGATGATATACACTCCTGAAAGACTTATTTTTTTTCAATGTCTATACAAGGAACCTTTCTGAGATGGAGACAACTTGCTGTCAATAGCTGAAAGTAGATAAGATTAAGCTTGTCTCTCTTCATTTCACCATGTCAAAGGGCTTTTAAGCATACTTGTAAACTGTTCAGATAACATAAGAAACTTAAGCTATAACTTGTGAGGGTATGATTTGAATATTTTTTGAAAAATATGCAATATTCCTGTTTACATTTCCATTTTAAGCTATCTGATTATGGTATTTTCACTTAAAACTTTACAGAATTTTATATTATCATAATTCAGTTTTAAATATGTCATTGTCATGTTTCAGTGTACCAGATGATAAGTGCCATGAGCAACATTTTACCAGATTCAAAATGTTCTATTATGACTAAATAACATTTTCAAAATTCATTATCACAAGCAAAGCAGACTTCTTATTTCTCTCTTTTATCATTAAATGTGAAACAAATATCTAAATATATCTAAAATGTTTACTGGACAGTGTTTCTTTGTAATTAAATGAGGTTATTAATGAGGTTAATGAACGTAATAACTATGCAGTGGCACCATATGATACAATTATGTAACGTAGTCTTTTATTTAATATTGTGTTATTTCATTTTGGAGAGGAACTTTCATCACATGCTCTCTTATATTAATGTTTAAACCTACTCTCAATATGAAGGATAACTGAGTAAATAAAAATGTATATTCTTATACTACTCAGTTTAAAGGATCTGAATCATCGAAATTGACAATGTCTTGCTAAAACCTTATTCTTGGGCTTATTCCCCTACTTGTCTGTGTTTTCCTGTATTTCTTCCTTTTTATGCTCAGCAATTTTGAGTTTCATTCAAGCTACTTTCTTAGGCCCAGATTGACAAAAATCTTTGGATATAAAAATCTCTGACAAACTCTTTGTGGTCCCTCAGGACTTAAAGTGTTTATCAATTTTTTGCTCTACAGCAAAAGCCTTCTGGATTACTATTAGTCGTTAGTTTTTCTAACTCACTTGAAAACAGTTCTGTCAGCCTCATTCAGCTTCCTAAGGGAAATACACTATCCTTCTGAACAGTTCTCAGGAGAGTATTGAGGGGTACTTAGCAAGCTCAGATTTGCTAACGTCCCCCTATGTCTTTATGTAAGGGTAAAAAAACCTTTCCCAAAACTTATCCATTCATTTGAATTCATTCTTGTCCCAAGTGTTGTTAAGGTACATTGCAAATCAAAGTTATTTATTCACAGCACATGGTTATGGAAACAGGTAAAAAAGGAAGAGAAAAATCACGCTTAATCTAATTATTTTGAATGAGAAACACCTCACACTTGCTCTTTCTCTCCCTCTCCCCATTTCTGAACCCCTTCCATGTAGACTGTGTTAGTTCTTATAAATAGTCTTTTATTTCAAATTCTAGATAATTAAGAGGATCTACACTTTTTCTATTAAACTAGTAGGGTTTTTTTAGAAGACAGCCTGATGTCACTTAATGAAGCATAGTACATTTTGTTTCACTTCACTGGTATTGCAAATAGTCTTGTTATGCTATAACAAATAGTCTTGTAATGCTATGAGTTGTTCCCTAATTTATATTTATCTATGAATTCTTCCTTTCCCTAAGGTGTGACCTCCAGCTCCACAGGATGCAGTGAGTGTCCATGTCACTTTAGTTCTCCTGTGCTCCTGATTCAGAATTCATGCCAGCTCTGACTAGTTTCTCTTTTCCATGAGTAATTTAATTCACTAAAATGTCACACAGATGTCTCAGTTGGAAGGTGTGGGGAGGAATGGATAATCTTCAGCCATTATTGTGTTTAAATAAGATCACAGAAATTCCAGCAAGAACTAAAATTGATACATATGAGGAGGGGCAATATAGAAGGAAAGGATTAAGGAAAGAGTAGTAGATGAAGGAGGAGGAAGAACAGAAAAGGACATCACACTTCTTTTAGGTAGCGGACGCTTGTCAGATCATCTCGTCTCTCTCTGAAACTGCACCCACATGTGAACCCCCTAACAAAGCTTGTGAAGCTGCACATTTACTTAAGGCTTATGCAGCTCATTACTTGCTCTCAATTGATACCAGATACAGTCTGGGCTATCCTGGTGTTACAGTGAGTTTGAGATAATAAACCTCTAGTATTATTTTTTAATATCCCTATATCAAATATCGATATTTACATATAGAATGTATATTATACTGTCAGAATATATATATATATATATGTAGAGACATACATACACATTATTTATTTATTTATTTTTTATTTGCAACCATCATAAATTACCCATTTGTAACTATCTCCTGTTACTTTCTCAAGTAGTAAATGATGATCCTTGGAAGTTCTTGTTTAGATATATATCTGCAAGGATGCTTACATATATAGTTTACCAGAGAGGACTTAAAATTGAAGTTAGCTCTAAATTGAAAATAAGGGTGCAGTTTTCTTTCTTCATCTCCTAACTCAGAGGCCTTTTATAGAAAGTCATCAAATGTTTTGTACTATTTCCAAAAGAAATAAATTATAAATAAATTATAAATAAATAAAGACATCCTACAAAATGGAAATACTTTTTTTGGTTATCATCATCATCATGGCTAGGCTTTACAAACAAAACTATGAGAAGGGCTCTACCTACACTTGCTGCAAGCACGCTGGTGGCTAACTAGGGCAATGCAGGATAAGCAAGTCCAGTTGCAAAAACCACAGTGGAAAGTCTCCTTAGGTGGTAGGGACGAGACACGGTTCTTTCTTCATTGTCTTTTCTCCTCGAGACTGATTCTACGTGCATTCTCAATGCAGGCAGCATCATTATGGATGGTGTGTCTCCATGTGTCTCAATTGTAGGCCAGAGTGGACCACTGATGGCAGTCAATATGACCAACACTGAGATGTTGTTTCAGGGATTCCTTGTATTTCCTCTTTGGGGCTCCTCTGTTGCCTCAGCTGGTGGCAAGTTCGCTATAGAGCACAATCTTAGGGAGGCACCGATCCTCCATCCTGGAGACGTGCCCTGCCCAGTGCAGCTGCGTCCTCAGCAGCATGGCCTCAATACTGGTGACCCCTGCCTGTTCAAGGACAATAACATTAATCACGTAGTCAGTCCAGTGGATGTTTAGGATTGTACAAAGGCAGTGCTGATGGAAGCGTTCGAGGAGTTGCAGGTGATGGCGGTAGATGACCCATGATTCAGATCCTTATAAAAAGGTAGACAGTACAATGGCTCTGTAGACACTATTTTTTGTACTTTTCTTGAAATGTTTATTGCACCAGACTATTTTTTTGAGTTTTCCAAAGGCTCTGCATGCCTTTGCTAACCTGTTGTCTATCTTTTTGTCAATCTTACCATCTGAGGAAATTATACTTCCTAGATAGTTAAACTGCTGGATGAAATTTTATAATGCAATGAAAAAGGCATCTATGTCACTATATTAATTAGTTTCAGGCAAAGGCTAAATCCCGTATCAGTTTGGGTACTTGTAGCTCTAGTTATATGTACTGTGTCTACTATAGTATCATCGAATCTAACCTCATACAGGTTTTATCTTCACCAAGAATTTTTGATATCTATTTGTTTGAGTTTTGTTTCAAGTAATTGACATTTTTGTAAAGGAAAAGTTTAGGTTTGTGTAGTTCTCCAGAGTTATTCAGAATTAAAAACAAAAACAAACCTAAATCTGAAACTTGGAGCATGGTCATGCAAACCAAAAAAAGCAGTCTGGTAAATGAAGACATTAATTTTTACCATATCAGGTACTCTGTGGTAACTATTTGAGTTTGTTCATTTTGATAAATGGTATGGTGCAATGAATGACTATGGAATTAGCCAATGTGGTCCAAGGGCCTGCTGCCTCTATTAGAAAAGTTCTTTGCATGCACTCTTTCTTCACAATATCATCGTGCAAGATGGTCAGCCTGCATTCAGTTGTGCTTAGACTTCTCTTTTTTTGTTAAATGTGGATAAGACTTAATGTACATAAAATCAGTTCTAGCAGGATAGTTATGTATTAATAATTTACTACCCAATCTTAACATTAAGAAACATCTATAACCTTTATTTATAATTTCTTAATACATGAAATTTGCCTTCCTGTGAGGTAACTGCCACAGCAGGTAGTCAGATGATGACATTTCATCATAGTTGAATATACTTATTTTTTGCTGAATGTTTTGGCACATGAATTCATACATACACACTCACAAGACTGCTTTTCTTCAACTCATGAAAAAGTACTTTTGGAATAGAAGTTTTGATCTTAAAATGGATATCTGCAGTGGAAAACAACCCCTCACACTTCTCCAAGTATAATAGCTACTTAATTAGTAATACATTGAGATGAGATGACAGTGAATAACTGCAGTCAAACATAATTTGAGTGTTGAGGTGTTTTTTTTTATGATTAAGAGTAGATTCTTTTCTCTTTTTCCAGGTTGACTGGTATGAATCTACCTTCTCCTGTTATCAGCAGTAAGAACTGGTTACGACTCCATTTCACATCTGACAGCAATCATCGACGAAAGGGATTTAATGCTCAGTTTCAAGGTAGGAAACCTATAAAAGTGCAGAAAAAAAACCACCTTTACATTTAAACATTGCTAAACTTGTGAAATTTGAAAATTATGTTTGGATATCCACATTGTAGTAAAGAGCTGACTCATGCTACTACTGCTCTTACACAGTATCTGTTATCCTGATGTGATCAGACATCTCTAGGAATTTACTTTTGGAAAAAGTATGTGTGCTTCACAATGTAGTTTACTCTAAGGAGGTATTTGCTTGCTCACTTTTTCTGTAATAAATTGCTCTGCATTCAGTCTGATCTTTGCTTTAAAAATGTGCCTGGAACGCAACTTGCAGAAAGTCAATTCCTCACAAAGGCACATTCCTACCTAAACATTGTCTTCCTTAATCATTCAAAATCTAACTCTTATCCAGAAGCTACATTCATCTTTTTGAAATTTGACTCAGCCATAGTCTAGTTCAAATTATATTTCAGGCTCCTGCACAGGTTTACATATACAACTTTTTAAAAAAAGACATGGGGATGTCAGTGTTGCTGTCAATTTCTACTTGCATTCACTTAAACACTTTTTAAAATGAATTTTTTTTAGAATAGATTCTTTATTGATTTTTGTACTTCATAAATCACTACTCAAGATGAAAGACATGGTAGTTATATTGAAAATAGAAGAACTTCTTAATTTATCTGTGCTTTTAAACTCTTTTACCTCCCACACCATCATATCTTTTATTAAGACCTTTCTTTTTATCATGAAACCCTGGGACTTCTATCACTTCAAAAATTACAAATGCATGGCAACAACTATATTTTTCTGGTGACTATGACACACATCTGCAACAAAAGCATTTAATATGCATAGTTCTTTTAGTTTTAAGAATATTTCAAAGATTTTAGTAAAAAAAAACCCCAGACATTTCATTTCATTTTGACAACTCAACAAAGGTATGTATTCTACAATCCTTTGCACTTATTTTTCCAAAGTTTGAAAAGGATGCATATATAATATCACTATTGATGTTATTGTTTCAAGACTGTGTTTCCCTCCCCTCCACCATCCCAACAATGGTCTGGGAGCAGCGCAGAGAAGAATGGTGACCAGGCTTGGCAGCAGCATTGCCATGGAGACAGTGGCCCTGGACCCAGCGGCAGCTGCCAAACCTGGAGAGGGGCGTGCTGGGCCCAGAGCAGAAGTGGCCAACTTCTGCACCCCAGGGCCGTGGCGGCATGGTGATGCTCTCACATGGCACCGCCCCTGTGCGTGCGGTGGCTGCAGCACAGGACTGGGGGCCCCTTGGGCAGTGCCTGCACTGGCGGGGAGATGCCCCTATGGTGCTGGGGGCTGGGCCATGCTGAGCCACAGTCGTGCTGGGGCCGTGCCAGGGGTTCTTTTCCGCCCTGGCATGCCCATGGGGTTCGCCATGCAGCCGGCACGGGCAGTGGCAACAGCATGGTGGTGGCCACAAAGAACTCTGGAATTTCCAGGGCACAGGGAGTGATGGACTGGCAGAACTGGAACTGGCCCTGTGCTGAGTTACAAGGGGCTCTCTGGAACTTGGCACCACATGAGGCAGACATCAGGGCTCCTGGCGCCCCTGCTACAGATCTGTCACAGGGTGTGTGAGCCATGCTCAAACCCCTTGGAAGGAGACTTTGCCACAGAGGTTTTCTTTTCTTTCCTTTTGTTCAACTGGAGTGTTGGTGAGAGCGCACCCGCCCACAGCTCTGCAGTCTTCCTCTTGGCAGCTGTCTTATTGCAGTCATGAGACTGGACTAAGAGCTAAAACCAAGGGGGTTCTTTGTTTTTTACTACCATTGGTCTGTGTTCTATTTAGATAGATAGACAGATAGACAGATAGATAGAGAGAGAGAGACAGAGAGACAGAGAGAGATAAAAGGTTATCCAGGAGTGTGAGATGCGGGCTGCAATTAAGCAGGCTAAGGGAGTGAAGCCAATGTGATATGGTGGGAAGCCTGTCTGATTATATCACACTGCCACAGACTCACCAAGGCAAGAGCTATGTGCTCACCATGGTGGAATCAACCACCGGACGGCTAGAGAGGTACCCTGTGCCCCCTGCCACTGCTGGAATACCATCCTGGGACTTGAAAAACAAGTTTTGTGTCAACATGGGGCCCCAGAACAAATTGAGTTGGACAATGGCACTCATATCACAGTATCACAGTATCAGCAAGTTTGGAAGAGTCCTTAAAGATCAAGTCCAACCCCTAATCTAACAGCCCATCAACTAAATTATGGCACCAAGCACCTCATCCAGCCTACTCTGGAACACCTCCAGGGTCAGTGACTCCATCACCTCCCTGGGCAGCCCATTCCAATTCAAGAATAGCCTAGTCACAACCTGGGCTAGGGAGCATGGAATTGAATGGGTGTTTCACATTCCCAGTCATGTACCATCCGCTGGGAAGGTTGAAAGGTGTAATGGACTGTTAAAAACCACCTTCAAGGCATTTGGTTGTGGGACTTTCAAGAATTGGGATCAGCATCTTGACAAGGCTACTTGGTCAACACCAGATGTTCTGTCAACCCAGCTGGCCCTGCCCAGTCAGAGTCCCTTCACACCGTAGATGGAGATAAAGTCCCTGTATTACACCAGAGAGGCATGTTAGGGAAAAGAGCTTGGGTCAATCCTGCCTCCAGCAAATGCAAACCCATTTGTGGAATTGTTTTTGCACAGGCTCTGTGTGGTGGGTAATGCAGAAAGACAAAGACAATGCATACCTCAGGGGAACGTAATCCTTGGTTAAAATATCTATGTCCTTATCTCTATGTACATATTTATATGAATATAGTTGAAAAGTTTGGGTTTAATATAGAACGTTGATACGCAAAGAGAAAAATAGGAGTGGATATTGTTATCGTTACAAGCTTGCCTGTGTTTTTTCCCCCCATCCCAACGGCGGCCGGGGAGCAGTGCCCAGTCCTGGCAGCAGTGTTGCCATGGGGATGGCAGCCAGCGGTTGGAGCGGGGCGTGCTGGGCGCGTTCAGCACTCTGTGGTCGTGATGGTGTGGTGGTTCTCTCACCTGCTCCCGCCCCTCTGACTATGAATTTAAATGCACTGTTTATGTTAATTCTGTGTCTTAAGCCTGGTAACTGGAGATCACAAAACTCAAGTGACTCATCTTGCTGAATCACCAGAAAACTATGAAACAACACAAAAACAAGGTAAAGTTTGAGTTAAAGTAATATACACAGGAAAATAGTTTTCCAATATACCTTATCTCTAGACAAATTCTTACTATGGAGTTAAAGCTTTTGGGAAATACCTGGAGAGATCATTATTTCAAATATATATCCGTTGCTCTGCATAATACATCAGACATTGGATGTAAGTGTAAACCTCACTGATGTAGAATGTAGCTTGTGAATGACACATAGAAGTATCTTACTGCAATAGATATGCTTACAATTACAGAAATTTCCTTTCTTAAACCATTATTTTGAAATGCAGGTTTATAAAAATTACTGTATTGAATACCAATATCTCTGAATTACATGAGCCACAGTTATCTATCTTATTAGGCTCGATTGCAATCAAATAAATTCCTATGTTAGTGATATAAACATAAACGGCATTAAAACCTGGGAGAAAGTAACACATGATGAAAATTCAGCATGGTATAGAAATCTAGTCTAACAGTTTCATTACCCCCTTTTTGTTACACGGCATTAATAATTCTTTATATTATATGTGTATTTGAAAACTATGTAATAATTTGGGATTTTATATTAAGCAAAAGTAACAATATTTACAGCTAGAGTAGTCTACTAGTACCACATATTGCATAAAAGCACATAAAGGAAGAGACTTCTGGAGCTCATCTAGTCAAGTTCCTCCTCAAAAAAGGGTCACCTAAAGCAAGCTGCCCAGGACTAGGTCTGGTGGGTTTTGAATATCTCCAACATTACAAATTCTGCAACCTCTCTGGGCAACCTATGGCAGTGTTTACCCTCACAGTAAAAAACCTTTCACTTATTTGTAAGTGGAATTTTCTGTTTGTCAGGATATTTCTGATTCTTGCTTCATGTCTTGTCAATGGATATAATCATGAAGAGTCTGTCTCCATCTTCTTTATGGCCTCTTATCTCATCAGGTATTAATGCATACCAATACGATTGATCGCTGCTTCCACAAAACCTCTGTGGGCTAAAATTTTGCAGCTCTTTCAGCCTCTCCCTTGTGTTTTTGTTTTCAGAACCTTATTTCTCTAAAATTTAACAACTTTTACAGGTGTTTCCATTTAATGTTCTTTTCTCAAGTTATTTAAGCTTATCATGAAATAAAAAAACAGCCAACCCCACCGCAAGAAAACTCCTGTGACATACGTGACCTTGTTTTCTGGAAGAAAGCCTTGCAGTGAAAGGATGCTTCCAATGTCTGATTGTCTCCAGACATAATTCTCATATTTGTCCTCTGGGCAAATCCTGCAGTGTAGGTTTCAGGACTCTGAGACCTCTGAGAAATATTTTGCTTATGGGCAACTATTCCCAGTAGTTTAAACAGACTGTTCCAGAATAGACACATATAGTTGGGCTTGATATGTAGTTGAACCATCCTGTCTTTGAGACAGTTAAAGTAAATGCATAGACTTCTTGAAGTAACCATTTTCCAGTCACTTTACTAATAAAAGAGTCCCCATTATCAGTCTGATCAAACCATAAGAATCTTTTTGATTGTTCTTCTAATTTCCCTGAGATTCTAAATCTTGAACAACCATTGTCAGGTCATTCAGTACTCTACTTTCTAATATTACTTAGACTGCTTTCTCCTTTTGATTCTTTCTAGAAGGACCAGTCATTTAAAGTCCGTCTATGCTGTCTTTTTATGATTGTTTGCTTTGTTCATTCATGTGTGTATATGGTGAAGGTGTATAATTATGCTGCACAAGAACAATAGGCTCCATTGCTTTGGAAAAATAGAGAAGTCAGTAATTTTGATTGCAATCCTTAGGTATCAAATGAAAGGAGACTATTACACCTTGTCAGATAGTAAGTTATTGTATTTTTGAGGCCTAATAGCACATAGATCTTTCTTAATAGCTGTCAGATATAAATGTTATTCACAAAGCAAAATCACAAGACATCCCTCAAAAAGTAGTAGCTTGTCTATTTGCAGATTACATCATAAGGACTGACCTTGGCTGGATGGCAGGTGCCTACAAAGTCACTCAATTACTTTCTCACCTCAGGGGGACAGAGAAGAGAAAAATTATTGAGATAAGGACAGGGAGGGATCATTCACCAGACACTGTCATAGGCAAAATAGGCTCAACTCTCACACATTCTCACTCCTTTCTCCAGCTGAAGCAACTTTTTCCCTTCTTGAGTATGTGCTGCCATCACTAATTGGCCTTGGCCAGTGGTGAGTCTGTCTTGGAGCCAGCTGGCATTGGCTCTCTCTGACATGGGGGAAACTTCTAGCAGCTTGACGCTACATGTACAGCCACTGCACAGGGCATGCTCACACGAGCAAAATGACCATCCCCAGGTTATATGCAAGAAGCCGCTAATATATTACTTTATTCCTGTATTTTTCATATCTGTTCCCCCCACACCACCTGAATCCATCACTTTCCCTAATGTTGGTTCCGCACCTAAATACTCCATAATTAGCCGTGTGCAATTCCAAGATGCTCAAACATTGTATCCCAAAATAAACTCTGTATGCCTGGGCAGAGACCTGCCTCTGTTTCTAAAGTGACTGGAGAGCTCCTAGTGTGAGCTATGCTCAGCCGTTGGGGGTGAATCTCAGCAGGGACAGCCCTGGGGATGCCGGGGTCGAGACTGGGTCTGTACTTTGGTTTTGGAGTTTCCCTACTTGCCTAGGACCCTCTGCATTTCTTCTGCACTTGTGGAGATGGACCTGTGATGGTCCTGGGGTAGCCAGAGCGAGGTGGTATTTGTTTCACACATCCACTGTCATCTCCCTATGCTCCTCTCTGTGTGCGCAGGTGAGCTTTTTATAGCCTAACCTAAGATGTATCAACACTGCCTTTTCAAAAGCAAGTCAGTATTGGGGGCAGCATAACATATCTCTTTTAGCAACAATGGGATAAGTTTTCTTTTCCTGGAAAGAATTCAGATTATCAGAACTTTTACACAGTTAGCATGAAGACACTTTAATTATTCTTTTCAATTCATATCAAATTTACATCATGTTTATAATTATGTCATCATAGCTATACTATAGCTGTAACTTGGCCTTTTCCAGTCAGCCAAAACAAATACTGAGTCAATTTAATTTTCTTTTCTTTGTTTGCTCATTGAGCAGATAAACAGAATTATTATAATTTATTTCATTAAAATATTGGAACTACCAATTTGGTCTAAAGCTATGCATTATGAATTTATTTGTTCTGCAAAATTTTCAGATCTGAATGTATAAATAAAATCAATGTAGTCTAAATGTGTATCTAAATGGTGGCTGTTTGGATTTCTACTTGAATCATATTTATCGTCCTGTCTTCCATCAGGTTAGACTAGAAGTTTAAAGACAATTGTGAAATTTTAAAAAATAACTGGTTATAAATATTGTTTATATTAGTTTGTTTTGATGTTTGTTGGTCTTCCTTACCTGTCATGTTGCTTTCTCTTGAAATTGATTTCATCCAAAAAAGTATTTATCTCTCAGTTTCTCAGTGTACCTGTAGAATGTTTTTCATAGTTTCAGAGTTTCTAGTCAGAAGGAGACATGTTTTTAAATGGCCCTGAAAACTGCCAGAACAAATTACAATGCAGTGACATGTTTGCCTTGTCTGCTTCATGTCTCCCATACCAGCAGTGGTTGTCTCAGGGAAATCAACACTCCCAGTGGATACAATTGCTTTCAGTTCTTGTTCTACCTTGTTCCTTCATGGCACTGCCGTAGGGGAAAAGATGTTACAATCCATTTAGTTATGAGATTCCTTTTTTCCCCCATTCCTCTGCCGTCACCTATGCTGATACACAAAGGTTGTTGCATATTCAGTGGGAGGTGCAGAGTTATGATTTCTCTTATACCAGTGCTTCATAAATGCACAAATTCCCGAGGTGAAGTATCATTAACAGGCTCACTAGAATATGAAAACTTAGTACTTCCCTGAAACAAAGCTTATCAATGTATACAGTATTACTTTAAAAGTGTGTTAAGGAATCCCCTACTTTTGTATTTTTACAGCATGTACATTATGTTTGCTTAGCTTTTGCTTATTTCTGGAAAAGTAGAATGCTGTTTTATTATTTTTAGGGTTTTTTTAAGAGAAAAAACACACAACACTTTTTTTTTCATACAGCTAAACCTAATCTGCTTAAGTTAAATATTAATTTCAAAATTCCTAGAAATAGAATAGAATAATTCTATTAATAATTCTATTAATGATTAATGGGTGTGTTTCACAGTAACTCAGGTCTCTGTTGTAGAGAATTTCAAATAAAGTATGCTATTTTTTTGGCAAGATTTCAGAAAGATTCAAGAAGGTACGAGGTATATTGATAATTATGTACCGGAAGTCATCTAACTGTTGTGTTTGACTACGTTCAATAATTCAGGATTTAACAAACAGATAATTCTCAAGTCAAACAATGAATATAATAGAAGCCGCTGAAATAAGCATGTACTAATGGAAAACCATGACTGAAATAATGTAAAATCAACTTGCAATTGCTAGATCTTTCAATGCTTTTTCATAATTCTCCGAGTTGGCATATAAATGCATGTCTGTCCTTCCTACATATTCATTAAAGCCCTAGAAGTGATGTTTGAAATAAGTGAAAAGAATTTGCTTTATTTCCTTATGTATGGTACTTTTAGTCAGGGGTTTAATTTATAATTGTTAGAGTAAATTTCAAAAATAAAATTAGTAAAAGCAATTGATAAAATCCAAAAGCCGGAAAAAACCCTGTTATTTTCTAGCTCTTAAATGATGCTGAATATAATTTTCCTTTAATGGTACTGAGACAATAATTTCTATTTTGTTAAATTTTATTATCAAGAAAGTAAACCAGTCTTTAAATGAAAACATCAACAAGGAGGTAATCCATCGTCCCTCTTGACATTCTTTTCTGTGGTTAACACAACCCCTGTTAAATATATAGTTCTGTCTTCTCAATTGTATTAGACAGGATTGGTCTTTCTATGTTCAATAGTGTTTTCCCACAAAAGAGTAAAAAGGCTTTTGTAAGCTTTTTGAAGCACCAAGTCACTCCTCAGTCTCCACGATAAAGTCAGGAGGGTGAGTTCTTTAAATATCTCATTGTAAGTAATTTTCACTATTTGACACAAATGGTGCTATTTGAAACTTCCAGTGACCACTTATCTGATTTTAGCTGTTTTAAAGTAAGTCGTACTGTATCTACAGCTAAAACTAAATTTACCTTTTTGTCCTCCATGTGTTTATTTCACTCCTAGTGCTATTTTACCTTTAAAAAGTCATGAACACTTATGAAAGTAATTAGCTATGTCATGTTAAACTAGACGACATATCTTACAGCCACAAATAATTTTTCTTAACTCTATTTATGTACCTGTCATGGCTGCTATTGGTAGACTATGTTTATTAATTTTTTTCTTCTCTTATTTTTCTTCTCTCACATGAAGTTTCTTACTCACTTTGGTACTGTGATTGTCAATTTTTGTCAATTTCCCCACATCCTATAAGTACAGTGATCATGGTGTCAGTAAGTCATTTATCTTGAGAGTATTTTATTTTGACTCTGTTAGATTTGAGTAAGAGTGTATTAAACTGATTTCCTTGAATTTTTGTTTAGTATAATTGATTTAGATTACAAGGACATTTATTCAGCTATGTAGTAAAATCTGTACATGTCTACAGTGGGATAAGTCCTTGGAGAATATTTATGAAGTAGCAAAGAAAAAAGTTTTTATTAAAAGTAAAATTCTTTTGATCAAATATTTGTATATGACTGTTGATTGTGAATGGCTCCCTCTCTCTGGAAATCATCTTAAACTATCCTTTTCCAGTCTGATTTTAAGTCTGTTTCAAAATTTCTATCCCTTAATATATTCTACTTTGGTACCTGAGAAAATAAAACATCAAACACCATCAACTACTGGCCTGTATTTTCTCATTTCTAAATTTAGATTGTTTGATCAAAAAGGACAACTTTAATCCAAGAAAAATTTTAATAATGAAATCAATATTTGAAATCTTATCTTCCCATGCATTCAATACATTTTAATAGTAATTTGGCAAATATATATTGAGTTCAACACATCCTTAACTGTCTCTTTTCCTCTTATTTTTAAAGCCTTTTATTTTTCACTGCTTTCTAATGTTTGACATGATAAATTATCTTTAATTTTATCATTAAACCTACATCTCATAAAGGGAACATGCATTCTTAAGAGAGATTAGTCATCTTTGTCTGTTTTGATGTCACAAAAAAAAATTATTTTTTCTCAAAATTTTAAGAAAAGCACAAAAGTTGATATAGAGTGAAAAAAAAGAAAAAAAATGTATCTAAAAGAACTACATTTACTAAAAGTACTGAAGAATTGGACTCTATGAAAAAGTTCTGCTTTCAAGACCTTCTGTGCAAAGTTAAGTCAGAATTTCTCATATTTTACAAAAACTCTGATTTGTCTTAACACAAGGACATTCTAGTCAATAGTCTTATTACTAAGTCACCATATAGGAACATATTATTATGAACCCTTGTGAATTTGGTTTCTATGGCCAGGTTTTGGTATTAGAAGGGCTTAGGGGAGGCTTCTTTGGGAAGCTGCTGGAAATTTCCCCCGTGTCTGGCAGGATCAATGCCAGCCGGCTCCAGGCTGGACCCGCTGCTACCCAAGGCTTGGCCAATGAGGAGTGATAGTAATATCTCTGTGATAACATATTTAAGAAAGAAAAAAAGTGATTGTGTGTGGCTTCCCGGACCCCCCCAAAGACACACGACCACACAGATGTAGTGTCAGAGGAGAAATCCGTTTATTGTTTACAAGAATGCCTTTTTATAATCTACATATAGTTTATACTTTTCTAAACACAATCGATAGCTAAGGCTTCCAGCACTGGACAGTTCAAATGTCAGCACCCACTGAGAAGCAGCTTTCATATCACTTCACTCTTGTCCAATCCAACACTGCCGTGTTGTACAAACATCTTCCTTACATGGATGGCATGGTCAGCCCTTTCACTTTCAGTTTGGCTTCTTCTTCAGCTTCTGGGTCCTGTATTCTGCCTGTCATTTGCTAGTTACAAAAAACATTCACTGACATTTCCTACATCTGTGCAGATGAAGATGCTTCAGGCACTGGAGCTGAGGTTCCCCTGCAGTCCATGGTGAAGACCATGGAGGAGCAGCTGTGCCCCTGCGGCCCATGGAGGACCACAAGGGTGCAGAGATTCACCTGCAGACTGTGGAGGAGCCACGCCAGAGCTGGCCTATGCCAGAGCAGAGCAAAGGCTGTGACCCCACGGGAGGCCCATGTTGAAGCACGGTTCTGGAAGGGACCTGCTGACCATGGAGAGAGGAGTCCACACTATAACAGGTTTCTCCTGGTAGGACTTGAGGCCTGTGGGGGACCCACACTGGAACAGCATGTCCCCGATGGACTGCACCTCATGGAAAAGTGACCCATTTTGCAGAGTTTCACGAAGAAATGCTGCCCATGGGATGAACTCACACTGGAGAAGTTCATTAACTGTTTCCCATGGGAGGGACTCCATAGAATACAGGGAAAGGATTCCTCACACTGAGCAGTGGCATAAACAATCTGTGATGAATTACTGACCATAACCCCCATTCCCATCTCCCTGCTCCACTGTAGGGGAGGAGATAGAACTTGGGAAGGAAGAAGAGGTAGGGAAAAATGTTTTTAAGATTCAGTTTACTTCTCATTATCATGCTCTGACTTTATTAGTAATAAATTCAACTAATATCTCAAATTCAACTCTTTTATGCCCATGACAGTAATCAATGAGTAATCTCTCTTGGTCCCTATCTCAACCCATGAACCCTTTTTTATATTTTCTCTGTCCAGTTGCAGAGGGGAGTGAGAAAGTGGCTTTGGTGGGTACCTGGAATCCAGCTAGGGTCAAACAAGTGCACCTTTATTTTTTGGTATTTTCAGAAGAAACAACAAATAGCTCATTAAAGGTGAAAGCTTGTATTTGGTTACGATCAGGTAGCTACAGGTCAAATTTCTTTCTTAAGTGTCTAGTAAAGTTTCTATGTTGCTGAAAAGGCTCAGACATAACTCCTTCCCAATGTCAGCACTAAGCAGATGTCCATCTAGCAGCCATTCAGGCTTCAGCTATTGTTTGGCATAGTGTTATGGTCCCTAGAACTATTCAAAAGACTAGTGATGAAGTGGCACTCAAACAAGGAACTGAGTGTATCACATTTTATGATTTATTTTTTAGAGACAATTCCTACAAACTGCTACTCATTGTGTTCTGCAGTAGTATATTCATATATTGTTTTGATACTGTTTTCCAGAGGAGATACTCTTTTCCAGAACAGTGGAAGATATCTGCAGTTACTGAAGATTTGATACCTGCTGAACTGGTTTTATTATGATATATCATACATTGAAAGCACAAAGTAGCTAAGGCAGTCCACCAGGGCGAGGGGGGAGCTACGTGACATAGAAAAGGTTAATAGAAAACAAATGGCTGCGTTTCTTTTTAAACTTGGAGATCTTGTGTCCGCTTCCACATAGAATGAGAAAGATTTGTGTAAAAATCTATTGTGACACCAATTTATCTTGGGGCTGTACCATTTATTCACTACTGTTGCATGCAGAGATTTCCAGCACAGGGAGCAGGTGGAAGGTCTAATAGCGACAGGCAGTACTTTGCTGAATTGATGAAACGAGGAAGCCAACTGTTCATGAACCTACAGCTTTGACACATAGCCATATAGTAGAAACATCTATGCCTACTGGGAAGCTCTCTTGAGTTGTAATAGTGATTAGTAGGGAAGATTTTGAAAGCTGTTAGTGAGAGAAATGCAGTGATAGTTTATTAGACAGAATGCTCTTAAGGAAGGAAATACAGAAAGAGCAGAGGGTTGTACTATTTCCATTAGGCACTATGGCAAAGCAAACAAGGCACTTGATTGGACTCTTCAATCTGAATTAAGAAAATACTTTGTTTCGCAGGAGGCTTACTCAACTTGAAGAAAATCAGAGCAATGTAAATAAAGCAAAAGGAAATTGATGAATTCTGCACTGTACTGAGATAAATTTGCTAATTGCACTCTAGAATAATCTTACGAATGTTACTGCAAGCACATCACTGTTTCTTACTGAACTCTGCAAAATATTTAAACCAAAGTGCCATTCTTTTTAATAGATATTTCTTATACATGAAAAAATACTGAAAATATTTTTTTTCCTGTACCATAACAAAACCAGTGAATTGTTAAAATACATTTATATATTCCTTATAGTGAAACAGAGCTTAAGTCTGGATAGGAAAGGTCCTTCTTGTGTCCATCAAATACGGGGCAAGATGCTATTCCTCTTCACCTTCAAATATCTGTACTTGGGAAAAATCTGCAGTGAAAGGCAGCCAAAAGCTGAACTCAGCAGAGCAGCAGCAGAGCAGCTTGAGGAAGTGCCGGATGATGATGTCAGAATATTTTACCTTTGAGTGGTAGCCAGTATTCGAGGTCTTGGAGGTTATTTCAGAAAGAAAGAAAAACTGGCAAGATAATACTCATGTATTTGGATAATTGGGAAAAAACATATTATGTCATCCAAGACATACACAAAGAGTGTTAAAGTGAATGTGCTGGGAAGAAACAGGCACTGTTGTTATGGAGTCATATAAGAGTATTCTGAAAGAGTAACTATATTAGAACTAAAAGAGGGTAAACCAGGTCAAACATGCTACTGTGTTAACTGAGCCATGCTTATAGTAGCTTGTCTGGCTTTGATATGACTTGTGATCTGCATATTTGCCTGCTTGCACATGCGTAGTTAAATGTAGATGTAGTGAAATAATTTCTTATGTTATCAATCCTAGAAAAAAACCACCAAGCCTGTTATTATTTCTCAGCCAAATGACTTTTGGTTATTGGTTACTATTATGAAGTCAGAGAAAATAGCTTTTAAAAAACTATCTTCAATAGCTAATCCTATATCGAAGAAGAAACAAACATATTTGACTGTTGTTTTCAGACCTTAATTTAACACATTCTTTAAATGTTTTGATGACTAACATTCCTCAGCTTCTCTGGGCAATTTATTTGAAGACTTTATCACTCTTCATGTGAACAAAGTTTCCCTTTCTGCAGATAAAACCCGTAAGTTCTTGTTCTAGCCCTAGCAGAACTGCAGAGGGATCTTTCCTCTTTGCAGCTTCCTTTTTCTTGTTTAAACTGTATCATAACACCTCAAAACCCTGTGTAGATCAAATTATTTCTCAGTAATTCCCAACAAATGAACAATAAGTCTTGCTTCATACTATCTTCATTTTCAATTCATTTGTCTGTACTTTTCTTACTAATTTCTGTCCTGAGTCCCTTAGGCAAAATTACACAACCAGAGAATAAGACTGCAAATTCTTGGAGCCAAAGACCACGTGCAGCCTTGCATTTGTACAGCTCTTGGCTAATTCATGATAAGCCAAACAAAACCAAAGAAATCTCACCTTTTACTTGAAATTTATATCCACCTTGAAAATATATGACAAATTCACACAGATTTTTCATATTGCAATACAGATAATTTGAAATTAATCTTCAATCAGAAATTACTCAAGTTCTCTATAAAAACTTGCATATAAAACAGGAGCAACACAACTTAAAATAACCCAAAAGCTATTAAAAAATCCCACTTCGTATTTGGAGAAGCTGGGTCTGAAAAGTGACTGCCTTTTACCTTCCTAGTCTATGTAATTTATTAGTCAATTAATAATTAATCAACATCAGAGGAGGAAAATAAGTTCTTCAAGGAAGTCAACAATCTTACTGACTTTTATCTTTTTTAGAAAAAGTCTTTTGATAATTTGAAGTTTGTTTTTTCAGTTAATTCTGTATTTGAGTGGTAAGTTCTGGATGCATAGAAAGTACATATAACTCTTTAATATAGTTTGCTTAAAAGTTTTTTATTTTTTTTATTAGTTTTGGGTGGATTTTTGTGATTTTTATTTAGTATTTTCTTTGAGTTAGCACAAGCTTGTGCAATGATGGAAGGAAAGACAAACCTATGATATAGTTTATCCTTATTGCCCAAGCAGGCAGCATTCTCTGAGGAAACTAAAACTTTCTTCTACATATTAGAGGGCACAGATCTGCCAACACTCCACAGGAACTCTCTCAATGTATTGAAAAATAACTTCAAATAAAAATTAGTTACTTCATAGAATTCAAGAACATGATAACTCACAGTAAGAAGTACTTCATAAATTATAAGTAAAATTCACAGAAAATTGTTTTTCTTCCATGGAAATTATATTCGAAAGACTTGCATACACTCAAAAAATTATAAAAAATTGTTAACTTGCAAGTTCCTCTTGTTTATAAATAGTGGCTAATTCGAAAGCACCTTCCTGTGTTAGATATAATTGTACATATATTGAATTTCCTTGAGATTTTCAAGGTGAATGTAGACTTTGTTAAAAAAACAAACACAAAACAAAAAAGGACTGACTTGTCTTGTCTTCTTCAAATCAAACAATAACCCAGATAAACCATCATCTCCAAAACATTATGTAGTTCTTGAATCATGTCATTGGACTCAAGAATTAAAACTAAAGAGTCATCAGAGATCAAGATTTAAATTACTGAATTTAGTTTTGGGAATACATAGATTCTGACAGGGTCAACAATTTGTATATAGGTCTTTTGGTTAATAGTCACAAATTATTCGGACAGTACTTCCAGAGCTGCTTATATACCCAAAGCTTGATTCTCTATTACTTTGTGCTTTGTACAGTTATTTGCACCTGTGAAATATGCATGTGCATATGCATATTGGAAAGACTAAGTCTTTCATGCTTTTATTTACTCATGTGTAATTGTTAAAAACACTATTTAAAATAATAACGTAAAAGAAAACCTACAGGTTTTATTTTCTTGAGCAATTTGGAGTATATCAGAGGTAGGAAGACAGTTTTCAAAGAACCGTACTGGGAAACAAAATTGTGGAAAATAAACTTCATTCGTTGTTGTGTCAATTTGAGGAATTCATCCATGCTTTAATGAGCTGCTGTGTGTAATGTGCTTTTACAATGGCAGAAGAGCAATTCTTTTGTAAGTTCCTCTCTCTCAGAAATGAGTATAAGAAGAATAAAATGGAGAAAAATTTCTTTTTGAATTAAAGAGAGGTAGAGAAAGCATAGTATACTGATGTGCCTCATGACTCCAGAATATAAAGCTGATACTACTAGCTAGTCTTTTCACTTTCAAAAATAACAAATTTGAGGCTTAACATTTTAAACTGCACTTAAAGTGCACTATTTCTAAAAATTTGCACTAGAAAGATAATACTTTTACAAACTTTTTTGCATTTCCAGTTCTCTAAGACAAAAAAGCAAAAGACGTCTATGTATATTTGGGTGTTAAATTAAGGATGATTTCATGATGCCTTTAAGAAAATCTGCCAATTAATAGATGTTTGAATTCATAAGATATCACAGTTAATTTTGAACATGAGCAATGCTTCTCTAAATCTTTTCATGTCTGAGTTTATTATAGCTGTAGCAAAAGTCTAAAGAATATCACCAGTGCTTTCCAGTAGGCTGATAGGATTGTCTTGGACTGCCAGTATTCAGCTCTACTCTCCTACCTGAATGAATAACTTAACTCCAAAATACCCTTGAAGCTATAATTGACGGAAGAGATTAATTCAGTAAGCTTAACTGAATGTTTAAGTGAAGACAGCAGAAAGCTATGCAAATTTTAAAAAGTAATGACTTAAAAGGTGGAAAGTGCTGTTCATTTCTGACATTATTAATGTAAACCCATTCCTCTTTTTCTGCTGTTAAATGGCAAATCATCTTTGAAATCAGGAGAATCATTTTTAATGAAAGAGCAATAAGGAAGTAAAAGTTAAGTGTCTCAGAAAAGGTATTCATATGGCATTTAAATGGTTATAAAAACTGAAATTTAGAATATTCCTTGTATTTACGGAGAGGGTTGATCTGGTTCACTCAAACCATGCTGTGGAGTGGTCTGTTTCTTTTTAGGTTGTTGAATAGTTTTTATATCAAAGACTATTCTAGCTTAATACCTTCCAAAACTACAAAAAGTACTATATAGGTTACATGAGAAAACTTACACACATATAATAGAGGGAAAAGTTTGATTTTTCTATATCAAACAATTAATCTTGTGGATCCATATATCTCACAGACACCTACATTTGGCTGTTATAGTTCTCCAAGCATAAAGGATCATTACACCTAATGTTACTGTCTAAAATGCAGCTTGAGCAAATGGTGTGTGTTTC
Organism: Serilophus lunatus; assembly: GCA_013399895.1. Taxonomy (NCBI): domain Eukaryota; kingdom Metazoa; phylum Chordata; class Aves; order Passeriformes; family Eurylaimidae; genus Serilophus; species Serilophus lunatus. Next base: position 165,348 of record VXBA01001267.1, read on the forward strand.
TGTTATATATTATGTAGAGGAAAAAGCATTTCTGAAGGAGAATTCATTGTGTCTATCTTAGAAGGGGATGAATCGCCTCCTTTAGTTAAGGGCAATTAAAACATAAAATATACATTTTAGATGACTGGTTTTAAGTATTGTAATTCATCTATCTAATGTTTTTTCAGTGTGATATGAAATGTTTTTTTCTTCACATGATTAAAAAATCCAAGGAACTGCAGGACCTGTTTCAACCCCTGAAAATAAAAAAAAAAAAATCATATATCAAGTCAGAACTTCTTGTTTCAATTTGTGTCTCTGTATTTCAAATATAGCTGGTAGATATAATTTTTCCTCATTCATGAAGAGTGTGAGTTCAAATATGTCTAACAAACACCCTTAAGAGTGAACTATCACAAGGAATTTGAGTGATGATTGTCATTTTTACCCTAAAATAGGGTCATAGGACAAAGAGCAGTAAAGTCCTTCTGTCCACTGCACAATAACTCAATGGTTTTACCACTTAGCCATGAATGTATGGGTTTTGAATCTTTCAAGAAGTGCTCACATGCTTTATATGACACATATTTATAAATTGAGAAATTAATGCTGGCAGAAGGGCCACAACTCTGGACAATATCCCAAATATTTACTACAAGAGTCGTGGTGTTTACAGTTAAATACAGAATAATGTAAACGGACTGGTTATGCAGCCTGAAAAAATGGAATATAAGCTGGCACTCGGTGAAAATTTTTTGTACCTAGGTCTAGGAAGTAATCCTAGGAAAACCAAATCCATGAGGTTTGATCTTCTGGAAAGCCTTGGGGATATTAGCCTTATTATTAGTCTGTATTGATGTCTCTATATAATATAAAGTTCCTGTCTTAGAAGAGAAAAAATCATTACACTGCTATCAAAACCGTATCATACCATGCAGATGCAATTGTGTTTCAATCATCTTTCATCATTTTAACACCTGTTTTTCAGATCTAGGCTTAAATAACTGCAATTGCAGTATTTGCACAAGTACAAGAAGACAACTTCACTCTGAGGTTGCAAAAGCATGAAAAGTCCAACATAGAAATAAATACAATGGAATCATGATTTTTAATGCAATATTTAAAGACATTTTAACTTACTGTCTCTACTACTTCACTTCTTAAGAAATATTTGCATACAGATCAGTGTATAGGGTAGTAATCATATCATTTATACCATTGACAAAAAGTGTAACTCACATTCCACAGTATTAATTTATATAAAGTTATATACTATGAGGTACTAATTTCAGAAAATTTGCCATATTAGAAATGTTTAAATTGATTTATTTTTTCTGTTTGTATCTTGGATAAATTACTTAATTTTAAGATTATAAGCTACTTGCAAGATCTAGGGAAAAAATTGTTTAATATGAATCAGGGAAAGATTACTGCTTTTTAAAATTTTTTGTTACTGGTATACATCATGATATTACCTTTAGCATTCTAGTACACAAAGTCAGTCACTAGCTATTTTGCTATGGCTGTTGATTTTTTGCACAATGATTTTGAATTGTTCAGGCTCATTCCACAATTATTTTCTACATCTGATTTTACTTTCCATTGATCAGTTTATTCCCAAGCGACACAACTAATTGCTATCCTGTGAAGGTGTCCTGTATTTTTAACCTTTTCTCTTACCATTACAATTAAAATTGTACTCAGTGTGTTCCTTAACATATAACTGCACTAGTGTCTTCTCATGTCTCTTCCTATTTGGCTCCTGATCCCTCCTATGGTGCTCTAGCTACTTAGTAGGGATAGACTGGGAGTTTATCAGCCGTTCAGCTGACTAAACAGAGAAAAAAGGTATTAAACCTCTGATGCATCTGTTCTGTCTCACAAAACCTTGCCCCTCTGAGAGCTCTTATGCTCTTTATTCTTTCTAATTCGGTTCAAATTACCCTGTAGATTCAAAAGGGGTTAAGTGAGCCAAATAATGCAACGCACTGTGTTAATCTCCTTAGGAAAGTGAACTAAACGCATGTCTACTGCTGCAGAGTGAATCAAATAAAAGCAGATCTGAATATCACGTTTAAAGCTTTTGATCCTATGTGTAGATAGTGTACATTTTATGTAAGAAATAAATTTTAAAAGTGTTTACGATATTGTCATATGCAGTGGCAAACATAAGAAATCTATACATGTAATTAGGATAGGTTTTTCTTTGAACCTAAGAAAACTTGAATTCAAAATGTTGCTATTTCTGATAGTGTCTGTTTAGGGTTATCATTTTCTGAAAATGATAATTGGTTGTATTTTTGTAAAAATCTCTTTAGATTATTACAGAAGCTGCAGTTGTTTCAATCTTCCATAGGATTCCTGTGTAGCTTTTTATCATTCTAATGCAATGTAAGATTTGTAATGTATGATTTGGCTGCTATATGTCCTTTATAGGAAGTTTAAAAATGAATTGCCTTTTCTTTCTTTTCTTGTTTTCTCAGTGAAAAAAGCAATTGAACTGAAATCAAGAGGAGTCAAGATGTTACCCAGCAAAGACAGTAACCATAAAAATTCTGTCTGTAAGTTGTCTATACCCTTATTTTTTAGTGACTGCATATATATCTTCTGTAGTTCTTTTAGATGTACAAGTCAAAGAGATATTGGGAAGCTGTGGTCCTAAAATGGTTATTATGCTTTCAATTTTCACTGAATTAGAACTCCACTGGTACTAATCCAGATGTAGAAAGCAGAATATGGTGGTGTAATGTCTGGAAAATACGTTATGTAATAAAAAAAACAAACCTACATTTTATATAGTACAATATTTTCATGTATCAGGATATCTAGAATTCAGAAATGCAAGGCAAGTTAGGGAATCCAGGCAGAACAGAGCCATGTAGACTTTTTCAATTCAGTACTGGGGACAGTGAAGGTTTCTTAGCATTTTCTGTATCTATACTGTCTGATCTTTTTTGTTCCCCTCAGTTAACATTGCAGCTCTAATTCTTCCCTTTCTTTGCAACACTATGTCCTGGTGACTGCCTCTTTCCAATCTTGCACAGCAAGGGTTAAGAATTGCTGTAGTTCCCGGCTTCTGAAGAAGATGGAGATCACACCATCACCTTCCCATCAATCACAGCATCACCTTCCTAGCATAGTATGCTTAGTACACTCTGAAATTACTTTTCTTTGTCCCTCTACACTTTTTTCCCCATGTAAGGCTAAAATCATGATGTTATCTATGGGACTACGAAGTTGTTAGTTCTTTGGAGCAGGAAATAACAAAAGAAGAAAGCCAGGGAATAGGCCAGTGTCCATCCAGAACTCATTCAAAGTGCAAATATAATGACTAAGATATATCCAGACAAGTTAATTCTTCATGAAATAACACTGAGTTCAATGGAGTGAAACCTAGTCTCTGTTTGCCTCATTCTGCAAGTACAAAGAGAATGTGTGTCTTGAAGGCTGATGTCTAGGGGATATGATTATGTCTCCGTGTTCCTGCAGTGCATTGTTTAACACAAAGTGAATGTTTTGGTGTGCTCACTGGAACAAAAGAGGCATGACAATTTTCTGCTTTAAATATTAAACGTTGATGGTGTCACACTCAGAAGGAACTTTTTATGCGAGGTGTAGCAAAAAAGTTGATCCATCTCTTTGGTGTTTGTATTTGAATGGGTGATTATTTCATTATTTATAAATTAGTTCTGGGAGATATGTGATCTCTGCTTACATTCTTAGAGCAGATGCTGTCAAACATCACATGTAATTACAGAAAGTAGGAGTTAGACAGACTATGGAAGAAATTATTATAGGCATTCTGCTGTTTACTTCAAATGCAAATTGTCTTTTTTTTTGTTTGTGTTTTGCCTTGACATAAATCTAAGAAATGCATTATTGTTATTACCATTACTTTCACATATATGAAGTTTATAAAATGATAAGATTAAAATGCAAACAGTTGGATTCAAATGTATTTTGTGAGTCTTTCTGATGTAAGCCTTTAGTATTTAACCACTTTCCATGCTAGCAATTATGTAGACAGAAAAGGTAATTGGGAATTTGACTTCAGAGAACTGATAAGAGTGGATATTATCATGTAATACCAATTAGCAGATCTGTAAAAAAAAAAGATAATTAAATACTAAATTAAATACTAACACCCCTCACCACTTTTGTATGTTAGATCTTTTTAATACTCTCTGTATATAAAGCAGAAAGCTTACTTTTGGCTTATGGTTTATGGAGTGTAGATGGAATGCAAATAGCATCATGGCAAGTGCTGTGGGAGCATGCTCTGTGCATCCCAAGATCTGAAGCTTTTCCACAGCTCTTCCTTTCAAGCAGAACCTGAAAATATCTTCAGAAAACGTTTCTCAGTGGCACAACTCTGTTAGGATTTAGGTAGAAAATGTTACCAATGACAATAACATTACCAATAATTCCTTGTGGAGTGCAGAAAAGTATTTCAGTATTTTAGTCATGTGCAGTCATAGGTCACTCTCCTCCTCCTGGACCTGCCAGGATTCCTGGGAGCTTCCTTTCAGCAGTTCTGCCATCCTTTATAAAGAGCCAGGAAGCAAAGCCATGCTTTGGGATATAGGTACCTTGGTAGATTTACCACGGGGAAAAAAAGTCAATATATATGGTGTCACTCCCCAGGAAAACAATAGGTTTCTGTTGGGGTTTGGGTTTGGGGTTTTTTGGTTTTGCTTTGGTTTGTTGTTTGTTTTTTTTTCTTTTGTTTTGGTACATCTGAAGGAAACATAGCAAGTTATTATATTCCTGCCAGCCAGTGCCCTTTAGCTGAATCATGATTAATTTGTGCAAGAAAATGAGAAAAGGATGGAAAAGACATTTGAACTAAAGTGTGGCCCTGCTTTGTCCATATCTTACACTTGGGAAAGATTGGAAAGAGTATACTGGGAGGAAGCACATTGACAGGCAGATCTAATGGCTCCATGTGCTTGATTTGCCCCAGACACTGGCCAAATTCAGTCAGCATATTTCCCCTTGGTTGTCTGAAGTTGACCTCTCAGAGAAGCAACGAAGAGTTGTATTTTATGAGGCTACTTAGGGAAGAGCAATCCAGTTACATCTGTTGGTGTCCATCTGATTAATTGCACTTCTGTTGTCATCTGATATATGGTATATTTCTAAAGGAAGTCACTTGATCCATCTTGCTATCATCACTCACTCTCATTCTAACATGGAATGAGCCTGCGTTCCTAATGGTTTTGGCCTTTTTAAAAAATATTATGACTGTAATTTGAATTGTGATTGAATAAATAATAATATATTTTTGATTACTAGTGCTTATAGGAATGTTTTCATGGCAATATGTGTGCCCAGCAGCTCTGTCAGAGGATGATTATCATCTCTAAGCATATGAGCATTACCTCTATGCAGAGAGATTGTACAGGAAGCATCCTGTATATCCAAGAGAATTAGAGCCCTAATGAGGGGAGATGCAAGGACAGATCATCATTGGGCAGCCATAGTCCTTAGAAAAGGCCCATTTTCTAGTCACATAGAAGAAACTTGTGTGTTATATTTTCAAGTCTACCCTCTGATACATGCCAGACAGCTACTGCCATGTGCAAAGCATAACAAGTCAATACAAATCTTCAGGGCACCAGCTCACAGAATATTGGGAAGGCAGGTCCATAACTGCAGGCTACTTGGCACTTCTCTGAATTTTTGGGCAATGTGTAGCTCAGGGGAAGAGGACGGTTAGGAGAGAAGACTGCCCCAGCAGCCCTTAATGCACTCAGCCCTTGTGCTGCTGTCATGAGGCAGCCTCGCACTTCCTGTCCTCCTTACCAGGAGGATAGAGCACAGGAATGCATCACCTTCACAGTAAATACCAAGGAAATGAAATGGGATAAGAGGCATCATATCAGGTGAAAAATGGAAATGCTTATACAGTTTATGTGGTGCGTGCAAATCTGCCAGTGCAGTAATGCTGGAAGGGGAAGGCGGTAGTAAAGATGAAGTGCCTGGGAGGGCTGATTTCCTGAGTTGTCAAAATGCAGTATGGAGAGTGGCTCCCCACATGATGCAGCAAACTACAGGGAACATCCACATTCTGAAATAGCAACAAAGATTAACAGATTAAGTTTGAGTGATTCTTTTAAAAATAAGGCATTCTTACTGAACCATCTTCACATGTCATGGTAATTACTGAATACTGAGTGACTTAACCTCACTTTGCAAAGTGGTGTGTGAACAAACTACTGTGTTTTAGAAAGGGAGAGATCTGTAGGTATTCACTGATTAAAAGTGTCTTATACTTCATGCAAGCAATTTCAGTCTTCTGTTGCATTATTTGAAAATGTATTTTAGAATTCTAGAAAAACACACATTAAATTGTCTGATCATAATTTTAGTATAAGATTAATGCATCTGCTGAAATTTGACTTACAGACTTTACCTAAATAGTTCTTCACTCAGAAGATGATACTTTACAACAATTATTTCTGCAATGTAGAGTCAAAGAACAAAGGAGTTTACAGACGAAGTATTGATTGATTGCAGCACATTATGTTGAATTAATAGCACATGCTATTGAAACTATAGCGATTAATACCAGACCAGGATTGCATCGCTAATTTTGTGTAAGAAGGAAAGAATGACAGCAGTTGTTGGAAAACTGGCACAAATGGCTTAGAACATTGCAACATAAAGGTGAAAATTTTAGGATGGAAGTTTGTTGCTTACCAATACATTGCTCATGTTTCAAATAAACTGGCAGTTTCTTCTTCTTGGCTAGAGGTAAATTTAGTTTGACAGAAGCAAAATGTTGACTAATAAAATGTTATTCTCCAGTTAATGAAAAGCTCTTTTCCTAAGAAAGACAATATTGGACTAAATAGTTGAACTTAATGGCACAGTTTTCTGACTGATTTGTTCTTACACCTTAGTAAAGAACAATTTGTCTAAAAACTTTTACATTTTGAGATCAATACTAAGAAATCAGTTGCAAAACAATGTGTAATGAACTTAACAAATTGATACAACAAATGCTGAAGGTCATCTCAAGTTGCAGATACAAAAACTATTGCTAATCACTATTTTTTTGTAATGAAATTTATAGCTTGACACAATATAAATTTCTGATCATTATGTCTAATATTTGAATTATCTTATCCATTGTTTCCCAAAAAAATTTTGTCATTTACATAATTTTAGTCTTTTTCCAAAATTATTTTAGGATTAATGCGAATCTATACTATTATTAAACCCATACTGTTGTTTTTAAAATGCAAATGCAATGGGAAAAAATCCACCAAAATACTTTTTTTTTTTTTTTTTAATGCTTGTATTGTATTAAATCTTCACCTGTAAAATCCAATTTTATTGAATTTGAATTTTCACATGCTGTGTCAGGATCAAATCACGATCAAAAATTACTGTTAAATATTCATTGTTCTGACAGGTTTCAGTCTAAAATTAAAAAAAAAACTCAAATCTATGCATCAAATCTTTATCAATCTATAAATTTAAGCTCTAATCTACATTAGTTTACACTAATCAGGTATAGAATCTCATGCTTTAGCCTTCTTTAAGAAACTTTGCATTTGTAATGGAATTGTTCACCAATAAACACACTGCAGAACAAACCATCCAAGTCATTTTAGGCAGCTGTGTATTAAAAGATCCTAGGCTTGGATACTGCATGCTTAAGTGCCCTAAATATGCAGTTTGCTTTTAGCTGTGATTATTTAAAATATTACATGAAATTATATTAAAAAAGGAATGTTATTAAAGTGTAAACACTAAGGGTGATCTTAGAAATTAAAAAAACCCTAAAAAATTCTGGTGGAAAGTAGATTTGTTCTGCAGAAATTCCACAGGTCTGTGCTCCTTCAAGAATCACAAATTTAGAAGCACTGGAGAAGTAAATGTAACATAGATCTTTCTATTTAATCAGTTTCACTGGCAGCTAAAACAAGAAAAGCAAATGGGAAAATGTTGGCATCTTTCAGGCTTTTATTCTGGGGCACATATTATTGTCTGCAAGTGTTTTGAACAAGATTTTGGGGCATTCTTTGCCCTGTTCTGACACTCAGGTGATCAGTTTTCCATAGGTTCCGAAAAAAATGGAGCAAAGGGACAAGAAAATAAAAACAGCATATCAAGAGAAATATCATCCTATATTTTTTTTAAGACAAGTACACTAGCATTGCGTTTTACAGTGTTATCTGCTTTATGTCCTTTAAAAAAAGGAACTTCTAATTGCGAAACTTAAGATTTCCTTTTGTAAAGACCACTGCTTTTCAAAGACTGCTCTTTCCTGGGTTCTTCATGAAGCATTGCGACACAAGGGTGAAAAGTGACAGGATTCATCTGCAGGTCTTTTCTGAACTTCAGTGAGCATCTATTCAGCATCTTCTGTGTTTAGTAGGAGATGTATCTCTTACCTCATAAGGAAAATGGAGACCTTTGAAATACCTACATTTAAGACTGAGATTCTTCACATCGTTGTGTGCTGACGTCAGTATGAAGGTGTTTTGGTTAAAAATAAAGAGGGGGAAGTAATATTTAAAATTAACTGGCACTCTCATACAATAGCTCGAAGGATGAATATTAAAAGTGGATGGATTCTGGAATATTTACAATGAAAAATATCCTTATATATGTATCTATGCATTGGTACCTCTCTCTCTCTGTATATACACACATACACAATTGTAAATAATGCATAACACATAATATTCCATTACACCATTTACCATATGTATAGTAAGAGATTAATGACTCTCTTTCCCTTTTTACTATTATAGGATGAAATGGGGCAGTTGGAAAAAATAATTGCAGCATTAACCTCTAACAGTTTTATTAAACATTAATAAAACTAGAAGGCTAATTAGCCTGATATAGGTTGTGCTATCGTAGAATGCAATAATATAGACTTGCCCAAGAGTTAAAGAGTTTTGGTTCTTCAGAGAAGATGAATATCCTTATGCAATGAAATTCTTCTCAATGCTATTTCACTATATTGTATAAATTGCTTCATAAATCAGGTTATTAAATTATACTTGGTGTTTCTAAATAAGCACTCATCACGGCAGGAGTTTAAATATCTTTTAAAATACTATGCAAAAATCTTGCTGTGAAAAGAACTACTGCCTAAATATATTTGTGAAGAAAAGCATCACTTGTAGCTACAAGCAAAACAAGGTGCTTCATCAATTATTTAATACATCATTTGCATATATAATTTGTAAAATAACCAGAAGGAAGCCTCTATTAAAATATGTAAAACAAGATGCAATCTGATTGAATTATGGATGGTTAAAATGAATTGTTATCCAGCTAGGAAGCTGAAACTGCCATTAAATAATTTTCATATACAATTATACAACATTACTGATTATTCAAAGTGAATGTTCATAGTACAAACTAAATCGACATTCAATTCCGTTATTTTCAAAGTCAAAGACTTAAAAGTAAGCAAACTGCTTTTAGCAATTACAATTCCGTATGAATTAACTATTCATACAAAATTTAAATATAAACTTTAATACTTTTATAATCTTCCTTGACTTAACTCCTATGCACAGCTCTATGAAAAATATAGATGTGAGCAGTAAATAGGTTGGAAAAATGAAGTCAGTAGATTCAAATAATTTATGTAAATTATGAAAGCACTCAGAACTTGTGAGTTGAAAATCATATTTCTAGAACATAAAAAGTATGAAAATAACTTTACTTAAAGAAAGAAGTAGGACATTGGTCTATACCATGAAGGTATTCTGCAGAATATAGATATCCTCACTGTCAAGTATTTTGGAAAAGTCAGAGATTTCCCACCTCCTGCAAGGAGGTTTCCACTTTCCACAAAGGCTAATATTGCACTTGTGTATGTATTGAGAACCTGGTTTTCTAAATCCTCAGTGGAGGAGAGTATCTTGAGTTTGATAGAAGGTCTTGGACTATTTTCCTTTTGCAGAATTTGTTCTGTACGTTATGGAGCACTTTGGAAAATAATTTCAACTGTATTGGCTTAGCATCTCACTGTCAGTAGTTAGCTCCTCACTCTGGAATGTGTCTATTCCTGCAGCTCTTCTGAGCAGAACAGCAAAGTGTCGGGGTCAAATATGTTTGGAAAAGGGAAGCTTTGTTAGGTGGCAGCTTCAGAGCAGTTTGTGTCTACTTTTTCACTTGGAAAAAGGGAAGTAAAAGATTTATACAACACTTGAACTGTATATCAATTTCCTCAATAATGTGCATTTAAGATCTTGAAATATTTTTGGAGTTGGAACAAACAAAACAAGTACGAACTAAAATGGAAATAAATACATTGGTTTGCTTTTGGAAGGAAAGGGCTAGTTGCTAGGTAGGGGGGATTATTCATCCTGATGTGTCCCACCGCTCAAACTGATAGAACAAGTTGTACTTGTTTAAAAAAAAAATAAATAAAAAATTACTCAACTATTTTTTTTAAATAAAAATGGAAAAGTCCCAGAATACCTGGCTAAATTTGCTATTTCATGTCAGTGTACTACAAAAAGAAGGGGCTGTAACTGTGGTGCTCTGGCTTGAATGTATGCTTCTATCATACAAGCCATGTGAATTCAGTTAAGAGTGATAAGATCAATTTGTCATATATCAAAGTAATGTAAGTTTTAATACATATGATGGCAATCAAAAATGTTTCATTCTAAAAAGTTTTAATGTATTTCGAAATAATTATATCTCAAAATTCATATTGTTCTGCTATATACAGGCATTTGTTTGATCTCTGTCACCTCATTGTTTCAATATTTTCTGCTTCAGGCTTCTAACATGAAAGAAGTTCTCCTACATAAGCAAAAGAGATGTGTCAAAAAAGTGTGCATATCTTCCCTAGCTTAATGCTTTTGAACTGAGCTCTGATGCTCAATATCTCTGCTTGAGGAGCTATAAAGTCAGTGAATTATCAAATTAACAAGAGCAAAACAGTATGGTTTCTCTAAGTTGACATTTCACGTGGCATATATTTTATTCAAGAAGCTACTTTTTATTGCCAGATCAGCTTTTCCTTCATGTTTTTGAAGTAACATGGGAAACCTGATTCATGCTGAGAAGTCATATTCCTTTCTCAATTCTACCAGGCCTGGTTTTAGAAGTCAGTAAATGCATCTGCAGTACAGATTACAGGCACTAAAATGAAAAGCACTTCCACTGAGATTAAAAATATAGCATGAAGCATAGCCACCTGTTTATATTATTCTGTTGTATCTATGGAATATATTAAAAATTGAATTCCCAAAAGTTCAAAAGCACTTAAAACACCATTAATGGAAGTCATTTCTTGTCTAGTCTTCAAGCAGAAGTGCTAATGTGTAAGATGGAATTTGTTACGACAGAGGATGAGACTTTTTTGAGAGGCAGAGCTTGCATTTTTTTGTGTTTTTTCTGTTACAGGTCTTATTCTGCCATTGTTCATTGTCTTACTGTATGCATTGCATTTTACTTTTGTTCAGAGCAGCCCATTTGATGCTGTGTTTCATACTTGGCCCCAAAACAGTGTTGATAACACAGCAAAGTTGTGACTGACAATGAACAATGCTTGCACAGTGTTCCGGTTTTTTCTTTCTTATTCCTTCCCCCAGAGTGAGTAGGCTGGAGGTGGGTAAGAATTTGAGAAGAGGTACATCTGACTCAGACTGACTGAAGGGATGTTCCAGGCATATAGGATCAGGTTTGGCAATAAAAACTATGTGTAGTCTTTCCAAAAAGCCATTTCTGGGAGGCTGGTTGAGCATTGTTCTGCTGGGGGAGAGGTAGTGAGTGATGGAAGATACTTGGGAGGTACTGTGTGATGCCTTTGCATCACTTGAGTTTCTTTTTCTTTTTTCTTTTCTCTTTTTATTCCCTTTCACCTGTTAAACTGTTTTTTCCTGAACCCACAAGATTTTTACTCATTTTTTCTCTGCCAATACTCTCCCTTATCCTGCCAGGGAGGGGATGAATTGAGTGAGGGTCTACTGGGCACTTAGTTCACAGCAGGGGTCAACTCACTACAGCACAGAAACATTTCATTAACCCTAACCTAATATCTTTATCAAATAATCTCTTCCAAATCTCTTTGCTCTTTCCATTCTATAGCTTTGTTATTATGTCATATCTTCCCACCTTTTTGTCTTCACAGTCATTTCTCACTGCTAGATTCTGCCTAGAGAGCTTGTTTCCCTCAATCTCCTTATTTTATTCTTCCCGTCTTCTAGTCTCTCTTCTTCTCTCATTTCATTCTCCAGCAATTATTTATGTTTCTCAAGGTCCCCGAATGATTGTTTGCAGTATCTTTTTTTTACATACATTTATTTCCTCCCTTTTCAAACTCTACTGTTACTTTCAAACTCTCTGACTGTTGCCTTTGCATCTAGCACTTACTGCCTCTGTATTTCAATGAGGCAACTGAGTTCTCTCTGGAGGGCCTAGTGGAAGAAGTGTAGATGATTGTGCAGGAGAGGCTAGCTCTCAGTTCAACACCTAAAACTGGAAATTTGTTGGTCTCTGGAAGTGGTGAGTACTACAGAGATGGCACACTTCAAAGTCTTAATTTGTTACATTTGGAGTGTATTTGGGATGTACTTGCTAAAATGTGTTTCTTTTAATCACCTAGAACTCTTGTTTCCCCAAGGCCTTCCATTTGGCCATTTTTAGTAGATGACGGAAGAGCAAAATGCACATCCTTGACAAAAAGATCACTTTTGCAAAAAAAAAAAAAGTTTTGAAGGTGGTTTTAATACATTCCCTGTGAAAAAGGTTGTTTATTTTTTTAATTCACAGGACTGGATTTTTGGTGTTGCTATCTCAAAAGCAAATGAGATGAAAAAACAAACATTTCAATTTAATAATATTTAAAGAGGAATAAATAAATCTAAGACAGATGCCTGAAAAAGAAAATTTAAGCCCCAAAAGCCTTTGCTTGATAAATATATGTACAAGCAAATGAATTTTAAAAAAGACATTTCTGTGCAACTTTAAAACATATGAAAACCTGCAATTCTGTTCTCTTTTCCAGTTTTTGCTTCCTCCTACTGACTGTATATGGAAGATGCACTGACAAGCTTTCTGAACAATGCATTTAGCTGGAAATAACAGAGAGTATAGATAAAGAGAAATTCTCTTTTACCAAATTAACATGGCTAATGTTGAGGAATACATTCAGTGCAGGTGTTTGAGTGAGGAGCTGCAATGTGAGCTGCAGGTTGAACTCTTGAGTGGTGGAACTGGGGGCAAGAGACCATGAACTGCCAACCCTTTGCACAACAAAGGGCCCAGGGACCCGACACAGTCACACAGCAGGACCAGAGGCTCTGCTGGAAGACTGTAGCACTTAGACTGTGAAGTTATAAAAGCCCAGGGTGTCCTTTGTTCAGAAGCACCAGCTCGAGCTGTTATTCTGTTCTTATGCCATGCTTAAATTTTTCATTGATCCAGAAGTCTGAGGGACACCTGGAGTTGAATCAGTAAGGAAACTTGGTTTGACTGTGTGAGTGTGGGGTGTGCAGGGAATCAAGAGGCTCAGTGGAGCCGCTCACTGTGAAGGGGCTTCGGTCCCTACAGTGAAAGACGCTGGTCTTGAGAGTCTGTCTGTCAGAGTGGCTTCTGGATGGTCAGACAGGAAAGTTTCCTGTTGCAGTAGAGGTAAGAATGACACACTGTGTTGTTAAGGCAAGATGGTCCAAAATGGCTACTTTATTCTGTTGCGCATCTGGTATTATGCCCTTGCAGTAGGCAATGTGCTTTCTCTCATGGGACAGAAAGTTGTTTTCCACTACGATTGGAGAGCTATAAAAAGTAACCAGAAACCTCACTTATCACTAGTTACAATGTTCTTGCTACACAGTTTACCTTTTACATTATCAGCAACCGACAGCTATGGCCACGTAGCAATAGCTCTTCTGCTTTTGCTCGTTTAAGGATGTGCTGAGATTCACAGTATTCAAGGGTATATCTGAATATTATCAATATTAATTTCATCAATTAATGCCAAGGTGTTGACAGGCCTTGTGTCATCCCCAACAGTTTCCTTAAAAATACAAATGCAAAACCAGAAAAATTGCTTATAATTTAGACAACAGTTGTGTTTAATTCAGCTGTCTAAACCTCTTTGGATGAAAGTTGAGTAAAAGAGATGTTAAAGGGATGTGACACAGTTTGCTCTAACAACAAGCTTATTAACACTTCAGGCTTAAAATGCTCTTTTCTACTAACTAATAAAATAAGCCCATCTGTTGCTCACCATGTAACTACAGCTTGTAAGGAAAAATGCTTGACAAAAGGAGAAGAGACAAATCTGTCCTGTTATCACAGTATCAGCAAGGTCGAAAGAAACCTTAGGGATCAGCAAGTCCAACCTATAATCTTAACAGCAATCTATCATCTAAATCTTGGCACCAAGTACCTCATCCAGCCTACTCTTGAACAAGTCCAAGGTCAGTGACTCCACCACCTCCCTGGGCAGCCCATTCCAATGGCGGATCACCCTTTCAGTGAAGAATTTCTTCCTGATATCAAGTCTAAACCTCCTCTGATGGAGTTTGAGACTGTGTCCTCTTGTTCTGTCACCAGTTGCATGAGAGAAGAGACCAACCCTCGCCTGACTACAAATTCCTTTCAAGTAGTTGGAGATAGCCATAAGGTCACCCCTGAGCCTCCTCTTCTCCAGGCTGAACAACCCGAGCTCCCTCAGCCACTCCTCACAGGGCTTGTGCTCCAGCCCCTTCACCATCCTTGTTGCCCTTCTCTGAACACGTTCCAGTAACTCAACATCTTTCTTATACTGGGGAGCCCAGAACTGGAGATGGATTATGGTTTTGGAATCCTCAAGCACTATAGCAGATATTTTGCATTTCATATTAAATATTGTATATGTCAAATATAAGTGCACCACTTCTATTGGTCCACTTGCATTTCTATGGCTTAGAGCATTTATGAGATTACTATTCTGGTCTGACAGGAAAGATTTTAGTTCTCTTGACACCTTTGAAGAATACAGCATAATATCATAGGTATATTGGAAAACTGTGGTGGTTTTCTCTCACAAAAAGAAGGAACAGCATCTCAATGAGTGACATGTTATTGTTCATACCTTGTATTTTTAAAATAATTTATACTCATTTCTCACCAAAATATATTTACATTGCATTAAAATTATAGTTTTCTTAAAAATCCAACGCTAGCCCTAATTTTTAATATTGGTAATATTTTCTCCATGTCCATCAGTGGTCTTGGCTAATGATATAGGTAATCTGTGTTTAAGGGGACAATAAGGAGTTACAATTTACATTTTTTTCTTTCATCTTTTGCTTCTTCTATAGAGAGAATGAAAGGTTTGTTGAGGTAGTTGTGTGTTAATATGCAATTTAAACTGTTTGTTAGAATGTACAGTAGAGCACATTCACTCTTGCTGAAATCTCCTTAATTGATAGAGGCTCAGCTAGAATTCATGGATGCCTCCTGAGACTCAGTTGTGTTCTACTGCCCCTTAGAAAAGGCTGCTGTGGGTAATGTGTTCCCCTGTATTAGGGGAATAGTCAGATTAGCCTTAATGCCGGGGAATAGTCAGATTAGCCTTAATGCTGGTGGGTTTTCATCAAGTCTTTATAAACAGAAATACAAGGAGTTATTAGAGGTAATTATAGTTCTTAATATTTAAAAGCTGTAGAAATGGTCATATGCATAGGTTTAGCACATATACTAATAAGAATACCTCTTCATGGACACAGAAAAAAAGACCCGAAATATATTTTACAGAAGAGTTAAGGGTCATTTCCTTTTCTGGTTCTAAGGATCAACCTACATAACAACAAAGAGTAAAAATCCTTACAAGAAATATCTGGGAAAAGTAGTTTTTAACATCAGAAAAATTATTTTCCTCTCTCATTATTCTAAAATTGTGATTGATTAAATTGGTTTTGGTAAGGCTTTAACTCTGAAAAATAAACTAAGCTAAATTTCAGTATAAAGCATAAGTTCATTTATCAAAGTTACAGAGCAAAGGACAGAGGGTCTTGGACTAGACAGTGTTGAGTAGCCTTATGTGTAGCATTGTAATTGGCTAGACTTTGAATGATATTTTTCAAATAATTCTAAATAAAACATATTATTTACAGAGACATTTTAGAAATTAATTATAGAAGGGTTTTAACTTGTGACATTTAAAAAAACTCCAAAAAACAAACAAAAAAAAATGGAAAAAAGCAGCCTTGTCAGTTCCCATTTCACAGTATTTTAACTGGAACTAAAACCCTCATAAAATCTTAACTATAATGTTTTGAATGATTGTATAGCTATTTAGAAATCCTCATAGACAAAGGGCTTCACACCATTACCTGTAACTGCTTAGCTAAGGAAAAGCAACAACTTTTTATCCAAAAGAAATAGGGCTTTTGAGACCTCATGTAACAATATACATGCAATACCAGTAGAAAATATATACCCCTTGCTTCTCACTGTTATGCACTTAGTGTCTTCTAGCAGGGGAGAGCAGGCTCAGTCCTTCAATACAGTGGCTATTGCATCAAAGATTCACAGCATGTTTGTGACAGAGGAAAAAAACCCACACCAAATTAAAAAAGCCAAAAAAACAACAAGAAGTAGAGATGAGGCATCAATAAGGCTTTTTTTAAATACATGTGTTTTCATTCTTCACGACGTGGAGAAAATGGCAAAAGAGAAGAAAACTACTAATTGACGGGTTCAGATTAAAAACTGATGTTGTAGTTTCCGTGATTATTTTGCGACAGTCCCGTAGCAAGGTCTCTGTTAGCATTTGTCTTAGAAGAAGGTTGTCAAATGTTATCATTTTATATGTATAACACCAATTTCTACACCAAGTTCTATTCAAAGGAGGAAAGTAAAGGGAGCGCTGTTTTGTGACAGTTACATAATGGATCCTTTTAAATAAAGTATAAATATATAAGGAGTAAAAGACATATAGGAGTAAAAAAGAGTATGTAAGGAGTAAAAAATATTATGAAGAAGAGAGGTAAAGATGTTTGCTAATAGAATCTTTTCACAGAGTTTAAAAGAGCAAAGATGACTTTAATTTTCTTCTATTAATTTAGTTTGGCTAAAAATATTGGTCTGCATAATGATAACTTTGTGGGTCATAAGAATTTTTAAGGCCCCTGTGATGTTTATCTTTGGGTTATAAAGCCCAAATGGCCATAGTGATGTGTATATACTACAGTTTGACTGTATTACTTTTCATCAAACTGAAATTTTTCATTTTTCTTTGTACTGCCCCCTGGAATATAAGATATTATGGAGTAATTCATTGGTTGTATTGCATAAGTTGTTCTAATTGCCATAAAGATATTTATTTAACAACGTATTGGAGCTGCACAAAAGGTTTTGGTGCCTGTCCTCCTGGGACAATGCCCTAAGCAGCAGGCTGGAGCTATGCAGCTGTAATTTTCTGACCTAGTGTTAAGGAAAGTAAAAGTTTTTTTAAAAGAAATCGTTACTTCCAGCTACAGAAGTTACATAATGATGGTAGTTAAAGGTGTCTGTATAAGTAGTCTCATGGTGGTGCAACAACTGAACAACACTACTTTTTGCTACATAGGAATGTGAAACAGGCCTACTCAACTGTCTCTTGGTTTACTTTATTAAAAGTTGGCCTTTTGGTTTGGTTTACTGAAAATCCAGAAAACACAGCAAATCAATTTTAAGTTGCTATCCCATAATATAGTGGTTCAACTTTGAATTAAAACATTAATAGTTTTTGTAATAATAATTTATCTGACAGAAAAAATACTTATTACATTTTATTTCAGCATTCTTTTTTTCCAAAAGTCAGAACTGAGGAACTGCAGTTGCAGAATTCCTGATTATTTTTAGAGGCTGCATTAATGGTCATTCTTGTTTGAATGGTATTCCAGAAAACTTAATGAATGGCCAAAATTCAGCCCTAGAAAAAAATTTCTGAATGTTATAAGCAAATGGGAAGATAGGTTGCAACATCACTGAATTATTTGTAAACAGACTTCTCATATCCTCAGAAAGCAGTTAGCATCTTGAAAAATTGGGAGGTACCTCATGTTTGAACTGTGCTGAAGCAGAGTCTGAATTTGATCCCAGAAATGGACTTTTAAAGTCCACTTTAGGATTTATTGTGTGCATTGTTTCTTTATATTTGTCCTTGGAGTTAGCCGGAAAGCCAGTTTTGGTTCAGAAATGTGGAGTTGAATTGTGAATATAGTACTGTGCCAAGAGAACTATAAAACTTTTGGATCAAAACACACATCCAACTCACTTGGATCATACGTATCATGGTAAATATCTCAACAAAAGCCTTTGCAGACATGATTTATTCAGTAATAAGACAAAATATAGCACTTCGAATAAACTCTGGGCTGGAAAAATCAGGGAATTTTTTTTTTTTTACTTTGAGAAAAACCTACACAAATTTATTAAGGTGCAAATGTCTCTGGTATAATCTAAATTGTTTTTTATGACATATCACATTTAATACTGTTCTGGCAATTAATCCGCTTTCTTATTTTTAAACAAACTGCATATTTTACCGTGCACATGTAAGAAAACAAACCCTAAATCTAATCCTACAAAAATCAAAGTTTAAATTTTCTTCGCTGTAACTGACTTAAAATTTCTTTTGTCAGAATTCTTTATCCTATTAAAAGGCTCACACAGGGAGCACCACAATATAAATATATATATTTACAATGTTTATGCATTTTTCAGCATCCTTTTGGGATAACCCTGTTACTTTGTTATGTTTTTTGAAATGCAGTAACAAGTATTGGTGGGAAACACAAGCTAACTCTTTGTGCTGATCAAGGATAACTTATTATAAAACCATTGTGGTCAAATTAGGTATGACCTCCCAGTCACAGCACTATCTGTCAGGGTGAAGATTAAGCTCTATAACAAACAAATACATAGACTGTAAACCTTTTTCAGTGCCTGAGAAATAGAAGCTGATTTTAGATCTTGCATATGTGATAAGAATATATTTCTTCACAAAGATAACTGAAATGCAACTTCTTTTTTTTCCTATACTCTGTGAACAAGCATAAATTGAAATGGATCCAGAGGCTAATTATGAGTTGCTTTGTATTTCTTTGTGGCTGTAACCTTGTAGAGGCACTCTAATAGACTCTCAAGAATGTGACATATTTAATTTCATTACATGAATTACTTCAAACAAACTATTTTGTAGGAGGAGTAGTTTTTTCTGTTAAAGTTTGAATTTATTTACTTCTTTGGTGGCTTCTAAGTATTTTTCCCTTGGTCTTATCTCACAGAAAGCTTCACAGGATAGTGATTTAAAAACAATTATTATGATCTGTGGTGGGGTTTTTTGTTTGTTTAGGGGTTTTTTTGGTGAAAGATATTGCTGGGTTATGTTTGTTTTGTTTGTTTTCCTTTGCTTGTTCCTGTTTTCCTGCTCAGACAAGAATTTATTTTGCATCTTCCTCCTCTCTTCTGTGTATGTATGACTTTCAGAACCATGGTCATGTTTCATTTTTGTGTCTCTTTAATGGATGTGGAATAATTCCTCATTATACCATCTCAGAGATCTCTTTTCCACAGTTGTTTCTCATGTTTTCTTTCGTTTCCAGTATCATCCAGGGTGGGCAGAGGAAAGGTTTCATTATTAATTTCATTACAGGGGATGGGAAAGGGATCTAGTGTCTTTGAATGCATCAGTTCTAGTTTTGTGAAGGTCACTCTGAGGCTGAGTAGACATCCTGGTCTACCTGTATCGAAACTGCATCACTATGCTTAAATATTATGAGATATTACCTTGTTTCATGCTGACTGACCTAACTGCTTTAGTCTCTTAATAATGACATATGAGAAGATGTTTCATTTATTTCTCTGCTCTCTTTTATCTCTGAATTCTATTCTAGTCAATATGGATCATGCAGTTTAATTTTGTCATAGTTTTGTGCATCAGTCCTAAACAATTTTAGTCATTCAGACAAGAAGGTAGAAAAGTGGGATTAAAAGCTATTATATTTATAATTTCTGCATTTCTGTTATGTCTTTTTTAGCCCTTCAGTATTTCCTTTTTGCCTGTGCCAAAACAGTGAGGGCTTGCTGCCCTGCAAGCAAAGGGAAATGAGCAATATTAATGCAGGCATAAGGAAGGACTTCTCCAAAACAGTCAGGATGTCAGACATCAAGTCTATATCAGGTTCAGGGCCAGGACCAATGACCATGATTAGCGACAGTCCAACCGTGACCTGGAAAGGCTTCAGGGCAGAGGCAGATTTGAAGCCAAGCCCAGGTCAACACTGGGATGTCCCAGATAGAGCACAGGCACAGCTGCTGTGCAGCTGAAACCCAGCATGGATGAGACCACTTTTATAGCCACATCTTAATACCACTTTCCGAGGAAGAAGGGGCAGGACCTCAATTCTACCATTTTTTCACAACTTCTCTTTCACAAAACTGCAGAACCAGAATATGCTGAGTTGGAAGGGATCCACAAGGATCATCTAGTCCAACTCCTGGCCCTGCACAGGGCCAAGAATCACACACACCATGGGCTTAAGAGAATCATCCCGATGCTTCTTGAACTCTGTCAGGCTAAGGCTTGTGGGTATATATAGGAAAAGTAAAAGAGTGTGCTGCATAACTCAGGCTTTAAAACAGCAAATTATGAGTTTCAAAGAATGATAATTGGACATTCTAATAGAGTCTTCCAATATTTTAAAGCCTTCTATTTGATTAGTGGATGAAGAGTAATTGAACACAGTCGTCAAAAAGTAATGAAGAAACAGTTTGTAGTTTTTTATCTTAATTTATTAAAAGCTGCAAAGTATCATTTGTCCAACAATGGGACAGAAATTACTTTTTCTTTTCCTCACTAGGTTTATTTAGAGGTTTCTCTACGTTTTTAAGGAATTGAAAATTACCTGCTTTAACAAGAATGTTAAATTTCATTAGTTTTAAAGCTGCAAAATATCAAATAAAAGAAACAATGAGTTTTAATGGGATTTTTTTTCTACTCTAGGTAATGTTTCTTCTTGTATTTCTGTCAAATTTTAGGCCTTACATATACATTTGCAAGTTAGAAAAATGTAAGAATAGTCGTCCTGTAGTAAAAGAACACTTGTCATACCTGATGGAAAGATTTTAAACATAGAGAGCTCTGGAGAAAAAATTCTGTATTTTGTACTCTTTTTATAAACACATACATGTATTTTTCATTTATGTGTGCTATTTATAATTGCATATAAATCTGTATAGCATGTGTATTTTATATTTAATAAATATACAGTTATTTTTATTTGTTCAAATCAGTCTATATTCAAACATATGGTGATTCATAGCTTTTGTTCTTGGAAATTTTAATGCTATACATCATAATATGCAACCTATACTTTATATCATGGGATGCAGTATTATTGAAAAATGATTCTGGAAACTAGCACAGACATGCCGTTTTATCAAAAGGCAAATTGTGGGAAGATTTTTTTTACTTTGAAAAGTTATCTATTAACTGTGTTCAGTTATTGCAAATACTGAGCTCATTTTGGTTGAAAAATAGCTTTCCTCCTTCTAGAATCATGAAAAATTTTCACAGAATCACAGAACATGACGAGTTAGAAGGGACCCACAAGGATCTTTCGCGTCCAACTCCTGGCCCTGCAGAGGACCATCCCGAAGAGTCACACCATGTTCAACTTTAAATTACACTAATTCAAGCCTTTCCCATGGGTTCTATCACTGGTCACCATAGAGAAGAGATCAGTGTCTGCCTCTCCTCTTTTGGTATATGTAAAGTGTGTGCAGTGCTAAAAGAGGATTATTCCTTGGTGAAAATCACTTTGCCTTTTCCCGTCATGTACAGACAGTTTGCATAGGGATTTCTTTGACAGGCAGTGAATGAATAGGGTCAATTAATCTACCATTGCTTCATAAGAGAAAGATCTCTGGTATTTTTCAATCTGCTGAATTTTCTTTCTATTTTTTGATCCTGCATCTACCATCAGTCAATAATGTTTCTCTTTTGCTTTTGAGTAGCACATTTCATTACAGATAAATGTGTAACAGTGCTCTAATTTCAAAATTACATCAAATCATAGTGCTCAGTAGGAGATTAGTGCATTTCTATGGAGCAGAACTGTTTCTGTCATATATTTGCAATTAATGAAGAGAAACCAAAATAAAATGAGACCTGTGTGAGTAACAAAATCTTTCCTACCTGTCTACTAACTCACTAAAGTTGCTTTTCTGAAAGACATGTTCTGGAGTTGTTGAATTAAAGGGAAAACTATTCTGAGACTGACGACCATTGTATAGCTTTGAGTGAAGGTAACAGTGTTTTTTAGCATGGTCAGTGTTACTTGCAACTGCAGATAGTGATATGAACCCGTTAGAAAAAACAGCAGTACTTCGTAATCCAAAACAGTAAGGTCAAAACAATAAAGTATTCTCAAATTATATTAGACTAATTTGCTTCTTTGATGACCTAGTTTTAAGCTCTTTCATCTTTGAAAGAAGAGCTGGCATAGCATATTCTCTCATCTAATGTTGATTTTGGTTGCTAGTTTGAAGCTGTAAGTCAGAGAGATGATTTTACAACCCACTTTCTCAACAAGTAGAAGCTGCCAGTATGTAAACTATTTGGGTACTAAGTTCCTTAGTGAGAT
This sequence comes from Serilophus lunatus, assembly GCA_013399895.1. NCBI lineage: Eukaryota > Metazoa > Chordata > Aves > Passeriformes > Eurylaimidae > Serilophus > Serilophus lunatus. The sequence goes on from VXBA01001267.1 coordinate 187,940, forward strand.
GATAGCTAACATGGGACAGAGTAGCTTTGCTTCCTCCTTTCCTTTTGCCTAAGTTATTGACAATATATAATATAGGTAGATCGGATAGTTCTTTGCTTGATGTCTGAAAAACATGGAACAAATGATACTATTCTGCTAAATTATAGTAATATCTGCTCCATTTTCCCCAATGGAAATATTGTTTTCCATTTAAGATTAGTTCTTCTAGTTATATTAGCTTTAATAAAGTAACATTCAAGAAACTGGTTCTAATTTTAGTCAAATTCAAGCAAAATTCAAATTGCCCCTTTTTAAGTATATTGCTCGTTGCCAAGAAATAAAACATACGTACACAGAGGCTTTACTACAGCTTTATTTGCAGTATATGATGAAGAAGAATGAGTCAAAAAGTCATGCAGTTAGCTGACTTAGAGTAAATTTGGATATATTCAATGTATTGTTGACATATCTGTTATTTAATTCAACAGGTGTTTATTCAGGTCTGTATTTAACGATTCTAAATCTAGAACAGCAAATAGCAGAAAAAAAATCAGAAATAAGAAAAGAAACCACAGTTTAAAATATCAATTAAAAGATAGTTAATCCATTAGCACATTCTCCTTACATCACGCTTGCCATTCATTCTTGGTTAGGTAGATGAGAAGCCCATTCTAAATTCGATTTCCCTGAGAGATATAAAAGGTCATCAGATCATAGTATACTACAGACCATTGACTGAAGTTTTGATACACAAAACTTTACTCAGCAGATTTATAAATTTTAGAAATGTTGGATCATCTCTGAAAAGGCACCTCCCCACAGAGAAAGATCAGAAATATCTAAAAACTGAAAGCTAAACACATCCCGCTACCTTTGAAACCAGAGCCAAAGTAGTCACTGTCCAGGATAATAAGCCTGAGCTGAATATCCTTGCTTGAATTACTCCTGCCCCAGGACCATAGATATGCTGTAAACAACCAGACAAAGAAAAATGGCTAACCTTTAAAACATCCTTAATGACTTTCCAAATTAGATATCTCATACTATTCTTTCTATTACTCTGTCCATGGAGGTTTTCATTATAGACCCTTACATGACAGTAACTCTAAACATGCCTTCCTTTACCTTTTGTTATAATGTATGAGATCTAAAATATTGAATGTAGAGAATAGTAGATGCACATTAATAGGAAACGTTCAGAAAAAGAAAAAAAGGAATAAAATTAATCATCATAGTTTTATATTCATTCTTTTATGGGTTACCAAATTACCCTAGTATTTTGATGAAGTATAATCCAATAAAGCCATGTAGCGGTTAATGGGTAATGTTGAACCATGTGCACAGCTAGTACTAAAAATATCTCTTTCATATTTTACTGATTATATGCAATCATAATTTAAACACTTAGAAAATTTAGCATTTGGGACTGTCATACATATTTGGCCAAAGACAGTTTTAGAATTGTGGAATCTCAAAAGCTAGCAATGCCAAGGTAAGCCTTAATTTTCTCACATTGTTGCCTGAAATAAGAATAAAAAATTGAAACACAACAGAGATTTAATAGGGGTGAGGGAAAAACAGCTTTACTGGCAAAGTCTCGTGGTCCAAAGAGAAAAAGAATAACAATCTCTCTATAATTATAAGCTTCTTAACTACAACCCAACATTTCATGCAATCCAAATTCACCTAACAACCATACCCCTAAAGTACCCAACGAACGTTCTCTTTATTCCCTATGCCCACTCAGGATTTGGCCACCCCTTTCCAAAGAGGTCCAGGAGGCCTAGGCCTATGTTTTGTCTTGCTACCTCCTTATCTGTACAGAAGAATGCTGACATCTGGACACAGGTTTCTGAGAAAGAACCCTTAATTTTCAAGTTACGTAGCTAAACTAAATTCCCCAAAAATACATAGAAAACCCCATGGCATCAACATAGGTCATCAATAAGGAAAGAGATACAGATTGTTCTCTTTTCTATGAATCCATCATTTGAAAGAAAAACCACTCTTTAACTTACCTACTTGACTTCTCAAATTTTGAAGATGAGATGTAGAATTTAGTTACTATGTAATAACCTCTTTGTAAGCCAGTATTCCAGCTATAAAGTTTTTTTGCTGCACGCTTATCGTAGGAGTCAGGATGGCAAAATATATAGCAATTAAAACTATGTATCTTGAAAATAGTAGGTTGTTGTCTGCTTGTTTTTTTAAATGATTCTTTAGTGGAATTCTGAGAATGTCATTAATAGTACCTTGTCATTTTAGATTGGAAACTTGAAGGTGTAATTATTAAAGGAGATGACATCTTGTTCAGATATGCTAAAAGCACTGATGGAATCAGATGATTCTTCTTCTTGTGTCCAGCTTACCATGTCACTCCTTGAAGCAGGACAAGTGTTTTATTCTTTTCCCTTTTTTCTTTGCTATACACCATATACAAAAGCTTACCGCAGAAGCTGTTGATTGACATCAGCTGGCAACCCAGGCCCACACAGCAATTCCATCACTTTCCCCTCAGGGGAATGAGGGAAAGAATTGGATGAGTAAAAGTGAGAAAACTTATGGATTGAGAAAATGACAGCAAAAGCCGTGCATGCAAGCAAAGCAAAACAAAGTCATTCACTGCTTCCCATGGGCAGGCAGATGTTCAGCAATCTCTAGGGAAGCAGAGCTTCTTCATGCGAAATGGTGACCTGGGGAAGACAAATGGCATCGCTCCAAATATCTTTCCTTCTTCTTCCCCCAGCTTCGTATCCTGAGCATGACACCATATAATGTTGGGTCAGTTGAGGCCAGCTCTCCCGGCTCTGTTCCCTCTTATCTTCTTGTGCACCACCAGCTCACTGATGTGGCAGTGTAGGAAGCAGAAAAGACCACCCTGCGTAAGCACTGCTCAGCAATAACAGAAACACCTGAATTATTCACATGGTTCCTAGCTAAAATCCCCAATATAGCCCTTTACTAGTTGCTGTGAAGAAAACTAGCTCTATCCCAGCCCAAACCTGCAAAGAAGAAAAAGGAAAAGACTGCTGAGTGTATTTCTCTACATACAATGTCTGAAGGGGAAACAGCAGAAAAATTAAATCTATGGAATATAAAAGACAGTTATAAGATAATGCCAATTGAATATCCTTGAATATTAAGGCATGGAAACTTAGGTTATTAATCATTAATATTTTGTGACTCTGATTAATCTAGTTTTCAGACATGAAATAGACATTTTTGTTGATAAAATAAGAAGAGAAAGCACACCAATATTAATTATGAATTATAGAATTTTCCAAAGGTCTATTTTCAATATTATCACTTTTGTTACTTTTCCAAAATTTGGATTTTTTTTTTTTTTACTCGAGGTAGATAGATAGATAGATAGATAGATAGATAGATAGATAGATAGATAGAATGAACATGCTCATTCTATGTTCTACATTTATGGAACCTATTTCAATAAAAATCTGGATTTGATTTTTTTTTTTTCACTGAACATTTACTTTGTTATAGAGCTATGATTTTTTCTATTGTACTTTATACACATAAAATACTTTTATTTGGATTTTTCTTTCCTTGGAGCATGTCAAAACTACATTTTTGTGATCAAGAACTTGTGGTATTAATATATTCTGTTTACCCAAATATCTTTTCCCTATTGTTTCATATGCTGAAGGAATATTTTTAATTGATCTATCTTTACATTATTTCCTGATCATTAGAAGTTACCACCTCCATAGTGAAAAACTGCTATATCACACTAACATGTAAAGTATGTTTATTTGGAACTCAAAGACTTGAGTGTAGTTTATGAAAAAACTCTGAAACAACCCTATGTTTATTTAAAATAATATACTTCTGTTCTGGTAACCATGGCAGCACAGTAGGAGTGGCAGAACTTTTCTTAAATCTTGTGGATAATACTTCTGTAAGTAGATCAGAACTGAATCGCAGTTGTCACCCATAAGATTTGATTTCTTTTAAAATTCTACTCATAACTTGTCCATCAAATACATTCAATAGGCTCAGAAAAAAGAAGACTGAAAAACAGCTTCAGGCTTTTCAGTGATGGGGCCTAGAAACTAATTTTTGAACATGAATTATACAGTTGATGGCCAGGACAGCCTGAAGAAACAAAAGCCATGCCATATTTATGCTCTACATAGGACATCTGATTGTTAGGTTTTATATCCTACTTTAATGCTACCACCTGAATAAAAAAGTCTGTGCACCATGAAACATTCCTTCCTTGCCTCCCTGGGAAGAGGAAATGAGAGTCAGAAAACAGCCTTTAAATAGTTTTCAAAAAACAAGACAAGTAAACTTATTTTCCTATTTCTGTTCCTATTTTCTGCTTCCATGGGTATGTATATTTAAGTGCACATGGAATGAAGAGCCTGAGTCTATGGAGTTGCAGGAGTTCTCAAGTGGTACCTTCAAAGCTGATGCCAGTTGCAAGTAGTACTGTACCAGGGTTCAGCATGGATGCTAATCAACCATCTGGACCACTCTTTGTTGCCTCCAGTGAGTTTAGATAATCACTATCAATAGCCCTTTATTTTAGAAAATATCAAATGGAAATTATTGTACTTTTTTTTTTTTTTTTTAAATTCCAAAAGAGCTAATGTGCAAGGTATTAACATATGTGTATGCAGCTTTATTTTTGGATTTAAAACACTTTGAAATAGACAGACAACAAACCCAAACTTTAAGATTTCGGTTTTGGAAAAGATAGTAATTATACCTATGACATAGTGATTAATACACTGATGTTTGCCTAGCTGGCCAAAGCATTGTGATAAAATTGGTTAATTACTAACAGCAAGAATTTTTCAACCACTTCACACATAAATTTGATTTGATAATAAATTGTAGAATTATAGAATCACATAATGGTTAGGATTGGAAAGGACCTTAAAGATCATCTAGTTCTGATGGACCTGCCATGGGCTTTCATGCCTCCTTCTAACCAATGTTTGTTACATTATGTGATAAAAGCTGAAGAGGAAAAAATATCTTAAGGAACTAGTAAATGTTGATGGGAGGAGGGAATTGTTCCTTTAAGTACTTAAGACTTGGAATGAGAACATGGATACATTTGTACAGAAGCCAAAAACTCCATTGAGCTAAAGTGTGTAACTTTTGCTGGGCTTTTTTTTTTTTTTTTCTTCAAACAATGAAAAGGGTCTTTAGCTTGACCCTGACTCATTTTAGGTATGGTTTTCTTCAGTTAGGAGTATTATTACCCTAAGTCTTTTTTACAGAGAAGGAGAAATTGCTACCTCTAAGGTTGGTGGCACTTCATAGTAGGTCTCTCATTTAAATACCTAAAGCTAGATCAAGGCCACAGTGGTTTGTGCAAGTTCAACTGGTCATCTGTACAAAACAGAAGCAGAATTCTATACAAATACTATTCGATTTCTGGACTATTAGCTCTCTGTATATATACCTTTTCTTATACATGCTTTGCCTGAGGGCCCCCCATCTTGGCTGTTGGGTTGGAGCTGGCTGAAACCAGCTGTGTCTGACACGAGGTAGCCCTGGCCTCCCTTTACAGAGAACCCCTGGAGCCCCTGCTGCTGCCAGAGATTGGACATGGAAACTCAATAGAATTCTTAACTCATATGGAACAGAACCACCATTTTGTATTTGTTAGTTTATAATGTGTTTCAGTTCTCATTTTGCCCTGACTGCCATGCGCACTGATTTTATATAGTAAAAGCTTCCATTTTTTGTTGTATGCAGAACAAGAGCTTTTTCCCTTTAGCTGGTATATGCTTAACAGGACAAATGCAACCAGCATAAGACTGCATTTCACGTTGCATGAAAAGCTGTGTTCAGCCCTGTGTGCTTTGAGGTGAAATCCAGGACATAGTAATTTTGCTACAAAAATGAGGTAGAGGATACTTCCCTCACAGTGACTCTTGAAGACTGCTGGATATAATCCAAATTCAGGCTGGAGATGATGTGAACTGCTGCTGTTCTATTTCTGCAGCTGCTCCACTGCTTTTCACACACCATGCTAGGGTTTCTAGGTGTCAGAGCAAATGAGGTATACAAGGGACAAATATAATTTTTTCTGCAAGAAAAGAAAAAAAAAACAGACAAAACAAATCCAAACAAAAAAAAAAATTACCAACTCCTTCTGTTGGAAAACAGGAAGGCAAGTTCAGCAGTCAATTATGGTTACTTGGTCCTCTAATTGTGTTAAGCAAGCTTATGAATTATTTTCTGCTTTCATCTGTTGACAGGGCCAATAGACACCATACAGAACAGTCATGGGATGCTTTGCTAAGTCCTATTTTTTTCCACTGATAGTCTGAATAATTTCAGAAGCATTAGCCAGCCTATTACCGGTGCTACTGCTGCTGTCACTGGTGTGGCAATATCAGCCACAAATACTGGTCGCAGTACTGGTGTCTGCCCATCTGCCATGACTTCCCTCTTCTCAGCAATGGGATAATGTAGAAAATGACATAAATGCCAGTTACAATGGGTCTTCATTGTTCAAACACAATAGTCAATAAATATTTGAAAGTAAATATATCCAGCAGAATACAATTCATCCTTTGTACAATGTGATTAAAGACATACAGGATGTAAAATCTGCCTCTAATTATTGGCAATGCTTCTTGAATACCTTTGACAAGTAGAGAATGATAGAACGATAGAATGATTTGGGTTGGAGGGGACACTTATGATTATCTAGTTCAACCTCCCTGCAAGGAGCAGGGACATGCTCAACTACAACAGGTTGTTTAAAGCTCCGTCCAGCCTCACATTTAACGTCTCCAAGGATGGGGCATCTACCACTTCTCCAGGCAACCTGTCCTAGTGTTTCATCACTTTCGTTAATAAATTCTTTCTTTACATCTAGTCTGAAATTAAGGGCATGTCAGTTTAAAGGGGCTGAAATGCATTGTCATGGAAATCTAGAATGTTGCAATGTGTTGCTTTCTACGGGTCACTTCAATTAAAGCAGTGGTTGCTTCGCGTGCTTGACATTTTTGTATATATAGGTGTCTCTTAACATAGCCCAATGTCAAATGTTTTTGTTCATTAGTGTGGGGCCACTTTTCTACGCATACTAACACAGTAATAAAATACTATTGCTATAATCACAACCTAACTAGATCTTACTTGTTTCTTTTGTCAAGGCATGGAATTGGCTTTTCACATCAGTAGTCCACAGTCTATTCATATTTCTGTTTAACAGCTGGGGCCTGCCATGGATGAAATGAGCCTCAAAAGAAGGAGCAAGTATTCATCTTTAAACTGATCTCAAAATGAAATTCTTATTTTTAAGAAATTCTGGGAGTGGCAACAAGGTTATGGAATATCTATTTCAAGTTATCTAGGGAAAAGCACAATAACTTTTGAGTTCACTTTCGTGCTAAGATAGCTTCAAAAGGCTGATGCACACATAATTTCTTTCAATTAATTACCGTGAGCTCCATATGTAAAGCCTCAGATGTAAAGCTGAACTGCCCTGATAGTAGCAAGAACTGGGATGCTGTTAAATGCACCTGGAACTGGTTTAAAGACACCAGGAAGATTCCTCCCTCAAGCTGGAAGACTAAACAATCTAACAGGGGTTCTGAAGAAGTACTATTCAAATTTTTTTCAAAGTTAATCAAATTCTAGATTGAATTATTAATACTGTCATACTAAATGCAAAGGCAGATTATATGAATTGAACCACAAAACAATGTCTTTTACCTGTCATCAAATAAAGAACAAGGGGCCATCCAAGAGAGCAGGTCTTAGACACAGCATACCTTGACTCATGGGTGCAAACAGCTATATTTTACAATTAATCTAGGAAACATGTTTTAATCAGTAAAATCCAAATGTAGTGAGTCTTTCAACACTGTAAGTAGGTATAATGGTGGCATGATGGTTTTTAAAGGGTGATTAATATTCAGAACCTCAAAAATTAAGTCCTTATTTTTCTTCCCCATTTGTGTCCTGGCCAAAACCACTGTTTATTTAAAACTTGTCTTGGTTTACTTACACTATGAGGGCCAAAACATATTTTGAAGAGTCAGTATAACATCTTTGCCCCTTTCCCTCAAGAATTAACAGATTGACGTAAATAAGTCACTGACTCATGTCAGGAAGAGGAAAAAGAATTTCAACTTATCAGTTTGGTATTTCACCTGAATAAACAGACCCACCAGAATGATTGAGGTTCCATATTTAAGAGAGAAGTGTTTGTCTGACTTACAGATGTGATGAATTGCATGGGGTTTTTTTTAATTATTATTGTCATTATGAAAAGAGAAGGGTGGAATATGTTGCAACTGACATCCACTCTGCTAACATCAATGAAGGGGTGAAAAAAATCCAACTGAAATAATGTTTAAACTGTTTTTGCTGTATATTTTAAAGATAATCAGAGTCTGAGATATTTATACAGCTGCACATCATTGTGTACAAAAGGAAACCATTTATTTTGGTAGTTTTTACTTAATTTCTCAGTTACTTTAGATAATGACTTTACAGAATTAACAAAATGTTGCAGCATGGTGGTTTTCTGTTTGTTTGTTTTTTGAGGGTTTTTTGAGAAATGTCCTTCTCTGAGATTGTTTCCTTAACAATGATATAGTAGTTTTCTTGTTTGTAATACTTTCTGGAGATACAGAAACTATAGATAGACAATTCAGGGCACAAGACATTCTAGTTTTATTTGAACATGCTCTTAGCTACTCGGTAAAAAAAAAAAAAGAAAAAAAACAGGACAAATTATGCATTGCTGCTGTTCTTGTTGTTGAACTTTGGTTTGAAAAGCAGAACTCTATGTTTTAGAATAGTGTTATATACACAATCTGCAGATTCATGGTGTTTTAGTGTTGAGTGAGTGTCGATCTGTTAGAGGGAAGGAGGGCTCTGCAGAGGGACCTTGACAGGCTGTATAGATGGGCTGAGTCCAATAGCATGAGGTTTAATAAATCCAAGTGCCGGGTTTTACACTTTGGCCACAATAACCCCATGCAGGGTTATAGGCTGGGGTCGGTGTGGCTGGAGGATGCCCAGGCAGAGAGGGACTTGGGGGTGCTGGTTGATAGGAAGCTGAATATGAGTCAGCAGTGTGCCCAGGTGGCCAAGAAGGCCAATGGCATCCTGGCCTGCATCAAGAATAGTGTTGCCAGTAGGACCAGGGAAGTTATCCTTCCCTTGTATTTGACACTGTTTAGGCCACAGCTCGAGTGCTGTGTCCAGTTCTGGGCCCCTCAGTTTAAGAAGGATATTGAGTTGCTGGAGCGTGTCCAGAGAAGGGCAACGAGGATGGTGAAGGGGCTGGAGCACAAGCCCTATGAGGAACGGCTGAGGGAGCTGGGATTGTTCAGCCTGGAGAAGAGGAGGCTCAGGGGTGACCTTATCGCTGTCTATAACTACCTGAAAGGAGGTTGTAGTCAGCCGGGGGTCGGTCTCTTCTTTCAGGCTCCCAGTGACAGGACGAGAGGACACAGTCTTAGGCTGCGTCAGGGGAGGTTTAGGTTGGATATCAGGAGGAACTTTTTCACAGTGAGAGTGATCTCCCACTGGCATGGGCTTCCCAGGGAGGTGGTGGAGTCACTGTCCCTGGATGTGTTTAAAGATAGGATTTGATGATGAACTTAGTGGTATGGTTTAGATGGTTTAAATGGTTTAGATGGTATAGATGTTAGACTGATGTTGGATAGGTTGTTAACCGAGGTAAAGGTTGGACTTGATGATCTCCATGGTCATTTCCAACCTTATTAATTCTGTGTAATTCTGTAATTTAGATCATAATGGCTACTGGTAACTTCAAAAGGAGGAACACAAACATTTGCATTTATTATTTTCAACAAAGTCTGGAAAAAATGTTAAAACATATGAAGAAAAAAAATGGTACTGATTTTTTTGGTATGGTCGTTTTCATACAGACTTCCATACATTTCCTAATATTTACTCACAATGTTGCAATCGTTTTAGCTGAATAGCAGCCTCTTGAAAAGGGCATACAGAAATATAATTAAAAAAAAAAAAAGTCCTATATCCTCTCTGTAGTTAGACATTTTATACAAGGCTGCCAGAAAATTCTTCATTGTACTAAGGATTCACAATTGTGGAGTCCTTTCTGGAATGGCACACTCAAAAGAATGGAGATCAGTACTCTCCTTTAATTGATGTGGGTAAATCAGCAGAAAAACAGTCTCTCTTTTGAATGGATGTACTTTGCACAATACAATGAAAAAAACCCCAAAAACATGTTACTCACAAAAATAAATGGCCATGATCTAATTTTGGATTGAGCTTTGTAAATGCTGCTTTAAACAGGAAGTTATTTGTGCACTTAGAAGATAAGATGACCACTGTAGAAGACACCTAGTATGAGTATGCATTAAGTATTAAATTTGGAGGTCTTGAAAACTGCAATTCTTATCCAGCTTCTGGTGTATCAACAGACAGATTGCTTATAAATTTAAATTACAGAACTTTGACTGCAGTAACAACAAAGTTTAGTTGGAATATACTTGCTTTATTTCTTGGAAGGATTGCAATCATTATAATTAGACATTCGGTATTTATTCTAGCCAGTACAATAAAGTTCTTAGAATATCAACAGTGGCCTTCAATCACAAGCATTACCATGTAGTATAAAATTACCCTAAAAATTTAATTTATTAAATGTATGCAATCATTTAATTTATAACAAAATAAAATGTCTCTTTTATTGAAAAAACCCTAACAACTACAACTAAAACAAATTTTAAAAAATTAACTAAAGTATTAAGCATAGAAATCAGACCTTTAAATCTGTTTAAAACTAACAGCTTTGTTCAGTTAAATTTTATGACTTTGGAATTCCTCATCTCTTTCTTTTCCACCTGAAACATGATATAAACACTTATTTGTAGATTCAGTCTCTTACTGATCCCTTTTATGGTTATAATAGGATTATTATTTTAATGGAGGCGGGTAGATCGAATGACATATCTTGTGAGACTTTGCTCACCTTCATCTATGAACACAATCATGATCATGTTTTTTAAGTGCTCACTTTCATCTATGAATGCAATCATGATCATGTTTAAGATATAGACTAGAATTCAGTTCTACTGTCACAGTAAACATGTTTGCCCTAATGTTATTTCTGCCACCGTTATCATTCCTACTAAACCTGCTACCGATTGTCTTAGAGAACTGCTCTTATTTTTTTCTATTGATACCAGAACATTACCTGAACTCCTGAGTAATTGGCAGTTTTTCCCCTATTTGATTAAGTTCTGCAAACCCTGGAGAGTGGACTGATATATGTGTGGGTATATATATATACACACAATCAAAATCTGTAAGGTCTTATTGAAAAATGCGATCATCAATGCAATATGCTCATGGCTGACTGCGTTGTTACCTCTTCTGATTTGCTACACAGTGCTCATTTTACTGTAAAAGCCAAGCAAATTTTAATATCAGTTACCACACAAAAAAGCAGATAATGCGTTGATTGAAAAATGCATATTAAATAACTAATTACATCAATAAATGATAGTTTTATTTAAACACAGTTGTTTTAACCCTTATTTATATAAAAATAAATTTATAGACAGCTTCAGCTTTACTGAAGAAATGGCAGTGCTCAGTAAGATGTTAGGTTACCTCTTTTGAAGGAAAATAAAAATACAGCCTTGTGAATCAATAAAATATGTTATAGAGTGGCAGTATATTTACAAGTAAATAGCATTGCAGAGTGAGTTTATAACCTGACACCGGTGAAAAATGGAATTTTCCAAACTTCTCAGCCACTGAGACGTTACAATATGTTGAGTTTATTTCTTTTGAAAAGAATGCTTCTGGATATCCCATAAAATTGCTGTTTACTACTGACTCTTCATCAGCTCTGTTATTTCAAAGTAAATTACTGACTTTCCTGCAATTCTGGATGAAGTGGTACTGGAAAAAAAGAACAACTACTTACTCTTATGATTAAGACTTATACATTGTTAATTGTGTTATCATAAAAAGACAAATATATAATGATAATTTCATTTTCATGTCAGGTTTTTGCTTCCCCTTCCTGTCATATGGTGTGAAAAATAAATGGCAATGTATTTAATTTTTAAGCATTTTTTAATCATTTATCTATCAGATAAAATCCTGCACCTCGAATTATTACTAATATTTTATCTATTGACTTCAGTGATGCACTTATTTTCCATTTCCTTGTGTTTGATTATTTTGTAATATTAAAAGAATAAGTCATGAAATGACACTGAATTTAAAGTACACTGTAAAAACTAATGATTCTTGAGCTCTTAATATTCTTATATTTATGTCTTTATTGTTAAAAGAACTCAATATTTTACATTACTTTAGATGAGTGACAAATAGTTTTACTGTAAGTAGGCCAAAAAACAGCACAATACCCTTGTTATATAGTGATGTGGGACAGTTTCTTCTGTGTCTTACCCTGATGGCCTCGAGCAATAAAAAAGACATGATGTAGGTCATTATTTAAGAATCAGGCTTGATGAAGGGACCATATTTTTAAATTGACAGAACTTTGGTTTTTAAATTTTCAGACATGGATAACTTCTGTTCAGGTAAGCCTTAATGAGTGATTTTGCAGTCCTAAGATACTATGGTTTCAATTTCTTAACTAAGAGAGAACATAATGCAAACATATATATACTCCATCTATTAGACTGTATTTTATCATTGTTGAATGAAAATCGCTCACAGAAAATTTCGGATTTTTAGACTCATCAGAATTTTCTTGCACTTAAGTTGGCAATAACGTGTGTGGCCTGTCAGTTGAAGGAAACCAGACACAGGCTTTCAGCCTGATCAGTCTGGTTTTTTCAAGCTCAGTTTCTGTTCCTAGAGTCTCATGAATTCAACAGCTGTGAAAATTTGTTTGAAATTATCAAAGATGTCTCCATCTTTCATGATGCATCTTTATCTTTGATGAGACAAACAGAATCTCAGGAGGTTTGTGCATTCTGGGAGAGTGCAACAGCACACACACACACACACACACTCCCGATTACATTTGGTGAATGCATCTGATTCCATACTGCAGCTTTTATGTGACTTGTAAGAATTTCACCATTGAAACGGGGGAAACAGAATATATTCCAATTCTTAATATATTGTGTTTCATAGAGAAAAACTGTTTAAATTAGAACTTACAGCTAAAACTAAAGTTGATCCTTTCATCTCAAACTTTTAAGTAGCATTTTAATCAAGCTAAAATCCAAATGATTGATTGCACTAAGAAGGTAAATTTTTAACAATTATCCCCACATTTCCCAACCAAGTAATTTCTACATATTTCTGTCTTTCTTTAAATTACTCTACGTTTGAGTCACCAGATTTTGGTAGTGGGAGGGAGAAGGAGAGGGTGGCTACAGAGGTGGCTTCTGTAAGAAGCTGATAGAAGTTTCCCCCATGTCTGACAGAGCCAATGCCAGCTGGCTCCAGGATGTGCTGCCTCTGGCCAAGGCTGGGCCAATGAGAGATGGCAGTAACACATCTGTGATATCACATTTAAGAAGGAAAAAAACAGCTATTGTGTAAATGTGGTCAGAGAAGACAGGAAAGAGAATATGTGAGAGGAACAACTATTCAGACATCAACATCAGTTCCAGACACTGGAGCTGAGATTCCACTTCAGCCTGCAATGAAGACCTCGGTGAAGCAGCCTATGGAGGTAATGGGAGTAAATATAAAATCAAATGTTATGAGTGAGCAGGCTCCTCAAGTCTTCAAGAAAAGATGGACTAGTAAGGTCTCAGACTGACTGAAAGCTGTGCATCTGCCTAGCCTTAAGTTTCTTCATTGGATTATTCATTGGAATAATCTTAAATTGTTGGAAAGGAGTTTATCAAATAAAACCAAAACAGAGAAAAAAACCTTTTCCTTTTTTATTTTCTAACTGCTGTTTCAGTGACTATGAATGAAAAAAAAACACTACTGGATTTATATCAGGACACTCTATTCTAAGGCCCTGTGATCACTAACGAATAACAAGAAGTGGGACAAGCCAGCTATTTTGGTTATTGCAAGTAAAAGACTACTGGTAGAAATCCCCACCTGCTGGAGAAAAGAGTGCCCTAAATATATTGGTAAACTACTGGGATCTTGTACTTCAATCAAGTTGGCAGCTACAATCTAGTAGGAAAATGATTTCCCAAAGTTTGAAGTTGCTAGAGCTTACTAAAAAAAAAAAAAAAAAAAGATAAAAAAATTAGCATGTGAAAACTATAGGGGTTTTATATACTTTCTGTTGCAGAATTACCAGTTTTTTATCTGATGTTTTAAAGCAAGAGAGATCCTTAAAAATTTTCAAAGCTAAAATAAGCAATAGTGAGAAAAGCCCAGGAAAATTTCAGTTTTAAATGAAATCTAGAAACTGTTTCATGGCTTTTGGAACTACTGAAACAATACTTCGTAAGATTTGTTAGTCATTTGAAGAAACACAATGCCATCTGTAAGAGTGTAAGAGTGTTCTCTTGGCAGGTTTTGAACAGTGGCTTTTCCTTGTGTAACTGCCCAGAATGGCCATATAAGCCCATGCCATCTGCTGTCAATATGACCATACTATTCAATAGTATTCAAATATTAAAGTCAATTCATAGGTAAATTAAGTAAAAAAGAGTCTGAATTGGCTTAATACAAATAATTATGTTGTTGGTGAACTGCAAAACTTTCCTTACCTGTCCTTCCTTGTTTGTCTCTTTTTTCTTTTCCGTTTCTCTGAGTTTCAGTAATATATCACTTCTTCATTAGAATAAATGTCATGTAAGTTTATTTCTGTTGTTTTTGACAGATCAGTGTAATGCTATTTCTACTGAAGGAGTTGCTTACAGCCAATGATGGAGCATATGGACCATCAGCATATGTTGCTAACAGTATTTTCTAGTCTTCTAAACACCAGGAAGAAATTGTATGGAAAAATATTCTATAGCAATCTTTGTGTTGCTTTTTACTGTTGAATATACACACACATATATATATAGTCTTGGTGTTTTATTGCAACTATTATTTCTACTCAAATCTTCTATCACGTCTGTGATCTTTTATAATTATAAGGCAATATCTGTTACTAGGCAAGTACTTTCATATACCCATGTAAGCAATGCCCTTTCATCTCATTATTTGGGTTCAAATTTAACGATTTTCACTTATATCCTTCTGCAAAAGAGATTTTAAGAAAAAGAAAATAAGTTAATTCTAGTTTGTGTCCTCTAATTTGATGAAGAGTTCAAGACACTTTTTTCTTTTTTAATGTAGTCAAAATTATGTAGACTAAAAATATTAAAATAACTAAGTGTGACTTTTTAGGCATGTTTTCATTTAAATCAAACTTGTTTGCTCTTTTCTTACTGTGTCATAGTTTTTTAAATAAAATCTGCTGCAGGTGATTTGTTGTATGCAAAGACATTGTTGATTAGCAAGTTTAACCATGACTCTAACTTGCTCTTATTTGCTGTAAGACATTGTCTTAAAAAAGTTAAAATTTATGTGCTGCTAAGTAAGACGCTATCTTAAAAAGGCTAAAATTTATGTGCTGCTATGTGCAGTACATGAGAAGTCCCCTAATAAATGTCTCTGCAAACAAAAAAGACCTCCCGCTGTATATGTAGTCTGACCACTAAAATTATTTTCAGATTCCTTCTTTTATTTTGTTGTTGAGTAATTCAAAAACTCTGGAAACTTGAAATTATCCTCAGGATGTGGGTAAATAACATTCTAGAACAAACTCAATAAAACATATAGTGGTGTAAAATTTCATTCAGTTAATTCTGCCTGTGAATGAACTGATTGAAGCTTTTCTGGTCTCTTATTTTTCATCCATTATTTCCAAATTTCTAAATTCAAAACAACCATGGCATATTCAGTTCTCTTACAAAAATGATAAAATGATAAAATGTACCTTTTCTCCAAATACTGTCATGTAAAGACATCAAATATATACATCTTTTTTTTTTTTTTTCTTTTTCAGGGATGACATTCATTGCTATGTGAAACAATTTATAGTAAACTTGAAAAAAAATAATTGAAATGTTTTGGTTTCATTTTTGAAGCATAATTGTTTAATGACCAAAATTATGTCTAGAGCTGTTAGATATTTTTCAATATGAATTATACTTTTCAAAAATTAAAATGTAAATAAATGTAAATCTGAGGAGCTTAAAAAATAATCAAAGTTTGGCTCTATTACATTAATTATACATCTAATATCTTGCTTAATTGAAACAGTGTCATTGCCCTTCTGTGTGTCTTCTTGACTGGAAAAAGGTTAATATTTACATGTGTAAGCTTTTATCATCATAATAGAGAGGTGAAGTGCTCATTCATTGTAAAGTCTTGTTCGGTTTACAAACCTCACAGAATCATGGAATGGTTTGGGTTATAAGGAACTTTAACAATCATCTAGTTACATATCCCTCACCATGGGCAGGGGCACCTTCCACTAGATCAGGTTGCTCAAAAAACAAACAAACAAAAAAAAAAAGCAGCTAGCCCATGAACACGTCAAAGGATGGTTCATCCACACTTTCTCTGGGCAATCTATTCCAGTGTCTCAACACCTTCCGAATAATGCATTTCTTCCTGACATCTTAGTATAAAACTTTTGTTCTGTGTCCTATCATTGTCTGCCTGTTTTAAATGTCTCTCTCCCTCTTTTTTTGTAGGCCCCCTTTAGGTACTGGAAGACCACAATGAGGTCTCTCAGGAACCTTTTCCTCTTCAGGTTGAAAAGTCCCACCAATCTCAGCTCGTGTTTTTAAGAGAGGCGTTCAGTCTCCTGATCATCTTTGTGGTCCTCCTCTGGGCCACAGCTTGCCAGTCTGCTCTAGAAAAACTGACATTTCTTACAGTAACTTTACACAGGGAACTTTAGGATCTTTTACCTAGCCTCCACAAAGTATTTATCAAGGCCTTCCTGAAGGTCATTCTTGCAATTTTTGGTTAAACCTGAAAATTATTCAAAACAAATTATTGAAGGAATGAATGTTTCTAGGTTATTTATTTTTACTTAAAATCCAGAACTTTTCAATGTATGTTATTACCAGAAGAATGAGTAAATAAACAAAGAGATTAGCATAACTTGTTAAGTTTAAAATTGTAATGTTGGAACCTGAAGCGTGAACATCCATTTGTTACTAACCTAATGGCTACTGACAAAAGATATGTGGTATAACACATCGATACATAAGAATATTTTGCTTCAAATTCCATGATTTCAAAGAATGTTGTTACATAATTTACATGAGCATGAGTAGATCATTAGTGTATTTTCAGATTCCAAATGCATCTAAAACAGTGCAGCTGGAGTAGAACTGATATTATAATGAGGGAGATCTCATGTTGCTTGTCTTGCTACATGAAACGTATGTTGCACCAGCCCTTCCTGCTGCCTAATATTGTTCCTTCATTAAAGTTAAACACTTCTAAAATGATGAGCTAAATTAGTATGTTAATGTATATGCTAACATTTTGTTACAATTTTTCAAGTCTGATTTCTGTTACAATCAGAACATGTGAATCATCTTAAAGCGATTCTGATTTTTCTGTGTCTTATACCAAGTAAAACAACAAGGATGACCTCCAAAGGTTTGGAAATTTCATGATGCCAACTGAGAAAATGGAATATAAAATAAAAATAATAAGAATGAACATCAAAAGTCTTAACCATAGATGTTGCACATAAAATGTGAAGTTGTCCACCACAGTAATGAACTCACAGGTTCTCTTCAGCTATTTCTACAGAAAGGACTGAGAATATATGTTTTGCAGTATATAACCGCATGATATGTTGAGAAGTTCCATAGTTAAGTTGTGTTCACTGAGAGTGCTCTGTCTCTATAACACAGGCATGTCTGGTGGTTGAAGCATCTTTGATGTTCTCAAACCTGCTGTTAGAAAAAGAAGAAAAAAACCCTCAAACCTGACTAGAATCTTTCCTCACACTCTCCCTACTCTGTAACTTCAAATACATTTTTGATGTTATTCTCATGGAATGCATACCATTTTCTCTATCTGATGGTTCCTTGAAATACTGGGATACAGTATGTGGAACTGTCTATGTAGTGTTTTACTTTGATATTAGTCAGCATTATGTATTCTTAAATCTTAAATTTAATTCTTAAATTTTTAAAACAGATAGGATATACTGGCAATGTACTAAGAATATATTGGAAGAGATTGGTATTATTTAGACTGGTCCTAAATTTATTTCTCATAAATAATGGTTTATAAATCTTTAGTTGATATTCACAATGACAAGGAACATTGTAAGTGCTTTAAGATAAATCCTACTAATTAGTGCATAGCTGTGCCAAAGCTTTTGCATAATTGGTATTTATTTCAAAGCTTAGTAAGCTTTAAATAGGAAAATTACCTTCCATTTTCATTAATACCCTCATTGTTTCAAAATTTTAAAGTTCTAAAATGAAAACACACTCAGTATGTAAATGCGCTTAGAATGTAAAGGAAAGCAATTCAAGTTTGATATGTCAAAGGATGAAAAATCAGAAGAAAGATGCAAAAAGCATGAAACACCCTAAATAAATGAAACTTTATACAGTACAGAAAGAGTACAAACAAGTCATGGGTCTTTTGAGGGCACATAAAAATCTTTAAATTGAAAGCAGTGAAAGATTGTGCGTGAGACTGGATGAATAGTAGATTATGTCCAAGAAATTCTTGCAGCGACTGCAAGACTTTAATATATTCTGACACTGAGATACTCCAATCAAAGATTATACTTTCTCATCTCTTGTTATGGGTCTCAGTAGCTGTGGATAATACTTCACAGCAGTGGATAGAAGGGAAATCTGACAGGATTGAGACAGAGGAAGACAGGTCTCTGACAGGGATTCGTTTAGATATACTGTCATCTGTTCTCAATCTGGTAAAAAATGTTAGAGGTAAAAAAAAAATAAAAATTCTGAAATCTAGTTTTTAGGCAAATTCCAAGATGCTGGTAGGTAAAGGTTTTAAGTACAGTAACATATAATATTACATAAATATATGTGCTAAAGTCCCTGAAGCACTACGAGTGGTCCCTGAACCACTAAAAAATAAATTGTTTTACTAATTTGAGAAATTTGCTCCTTTTTCCCACCTGGAAAGATACAATCAAGAGGGTTTGTTATACAGGAAATTGGATTTATTTTATTGTGCTAGTATGGCACACAAACACCATCTGTTTAAAAAACACTTGACTGTTTACTAGGGAAAATAGAATCAAAAATCTGTGTCATGTTTAGAAGGCCTGTAGACATCCAGGAAGATTTGTTGAATTCTAGACATGTGATACCTGTCCTATTTCAAGACACAGTATTTCTATGGATGAGTGTTAGCCTGAATTGCTGATATTGGTGTGAATGTGTATGACGGTGTAAAGTATAGGCCAAGAAGAAAATTTTGCAAAGATGGTCATTCATCTGAGGAAATAATTTCATTCTGTGCTATGAATGTCTTAACATTTATGGTGTCCCAAGCAAACTACTTAGGCATTTTGTATGTCTGTAAAACACTGCAATGTGTTTGTCCTTAAAACATGGTAGTAAAGGCAACATTCTCCACCTTGTAATGTAGTTGTTACCATAAGGTTCAAGTTTAGTAAAAAAGTCTATTAACCATACCAGGCCTAGTGCTTATTTTTGTGTTTTGGTGATTCAGTAGTCCAAATTGAACCTTTCCTCCACTAACCCAGCTACAGTTCTGTGCTGTAAATATTTGATTTTTTTTTCTCTGAAAAATGGAAGAAAAGTTAGTAGAAAAATAATTTATTTTGAGAAACATCAGTGTACAAACGGGCTGCTTTTCTAGTAAGATGAGGTTTTGTATATAACTGCATTTCAATGCTGATACTTCCCAAGAAAATACAAGATTAAATTATCAGAATAAAGTATATGAATACTAGCTTGAATGTATATGCTTGAATATAAGAATATTACAGACTTGTTCTGGAAGCTGTTATTCACACACACAAAAATCTTTATTATTCTAAGTAATATTAGTGAAATTAGCAGGACTGTTTTCAAAATGGTGAATTCCATAAGCTATACATGGACAAAAGTCCAGCTGAACTGAATTACTCATGTTTGGGTTTTTTTATTAAGCAGAAGATATTTTTTTAAGTGAGACATCATATTTTTAATTGTGTCTTCAAACAAATTTCTGACATCATCATACTATTCCTGGTTGTAGTTTGAAGAAGGAATATACAGTACAGTACAATAAGTAGTGGTGATTGGTCAAAGATTGGACTTGATCTTGGAGGTCTTTCCCCATCTAAATGATTCTGTGATCCATAAAAAATTAAAGTATTACAGTTTTATAGAATAACATTTGGGCTCTTGAATTTTGCCTGTTTTAAGTCTTGATTGAATTCAGGGCATAGAAGTTTATGTATGGGAAAAGTGAAGAGTCATTTTTACAGTTACATGTCTAAATGGGTTTTTTCCTTTACATTGCAGTGACCCAGGGCGGTGATGCAATTGCATCTGATACATGTCCTGATCCTGGAATTCCTGAAAACGGGAAAAGGATAGGCTCTGACTTCAGGTAGGCACGTTTAGTTTTCTATACGACCAAAAGGAAGGTATTTTCTGTTGCATATATACGCAACATGTATTCTTTGCCAAAATAGCTCCAGTCCGTTGCATATCTTGAATTGGTTATACTTGTTTCTTTTTTTAAATCAATGCATTTTAAATAGGAATTTTACAGCATAATAATGTCATCTATATAGAAAAAGTAGAACTCTCTGGACAGTGTAGAAGAAGCAGCAGAGAGTATTATCTCTTTCCCCACTATGTAAAAACTGATGAAAAGCTTGGGGAACATGACAGATTCGGTGTCTGAAACTGGTTTTGTGTTTTGTTTTCACCTTTTATTATATTAAAACAAAAAACAAAAACCAACAAAGAATGTCCAAATGGACCCCTATGGAGAAAGGAGGAAATTTACTCCTACCCCGTTGAGGTAAAACAGCAGAAACTTCAAGGTGCAGCAGAGAAGAGGGCCAAAGGAAGGAGATAGAAGCCTGTCCTAGGTTAAAGGACAGTAAGAGGTGTTATCAAACAAACGAGAGATGCAAAGGAAAGGCAGCAATTTATTAATTATATGGGGTAGGTATGAATATGGATAGGTGTTTGGATGTGGCTATAAACAAACTGATATGACTTGTTATTGAAGTGTTGAACCAAAGAAAAACCCACAAAACCAGTATTCAACATCCTTGGAAATACAGTTGTCCCTTATGCCCTCTGGCAGTTGCGATGTGCTGGAGGTGCAGAAGCTGCAGTGACTCCTCCAGGTAGTCGGGGGTGCTCGAGAGCACGGGGGGGGTGCAGTCGGTGGAGACGGAGTCCGGTGGCCGGGGGGGTGGTGCGCGGGGAGGATGAAACATGTGCGAAGAGAGTGGCAGGTGCTGAACCAAGGAAGAAACCTGGCGCGGTAGAGATGGGGGTCGCGGCACTCAGTCCAGTGATCAAGAGGGACTGGGGACTCCTTGGAAACACTGGAAAGACTTAGAGATGGGAGCACGCGAACCCAGTCTTTGGTGGGGGGAATGCGGTGACCTCCGGGGGTCTGTGGCATCTGCGAGGGTACCTCGGAGATCTCAACAGCTGAAAGATAGTGGCTGGCGAGCTCAGGAGTTCAAAGGGGAAGGCAGGAGAGGTAGGAGTTGCGCTGGGTCCCGGTGGGCAGCGCTGCAGGGGTAGCTCTCTGTTCCTCACCACACACCCAAAGTGGGAGCAGCCTGCTCTGCAGGTCCTTTTTGCCATGTGCCTCTCCAGCGAAGGAATTCATTATGCTCCAGGGAAAGGGGTTATGCAAGCAAACCCCTTTTTTCCTATCTTATGACCCAGTGTGCTCCAAGCCAGGGAGGGAACACAACTTTTTTGCAGTTTTTTAGTGTTGGAAGGGGGCTCTTTGCTCTGCTGCGCCATCAGATGCCAGGCAGAGCATGTCTGCCCCCCAAACTCCCCTCTCCCCCTCACCTCGGGAACAAATGTGGCAAGGTTGGTACCAGCAATATCCCACCTCGAGCCCCCGGCTCGAGGGCTCAGCCCTGCCCCCTCGCTGGTCTGAGGAGAGGAAAATAAGTTATTTTTTCGATTTTCCTCTCCAGCCCACAACCCATCACAGACCCTCCAGCTCATTCACAGATTTATGAATTGCTCAGCAGGGAATGGACAGCTAGATCTACGAGTAAATAGAAAGGAACGTTTCATAGGAATTAGAAGGAATTGTGCAAAATTCTCTGGAACACCATAAAGCAAATTAATGAACTTGGTTCCTGAATCATGGTTCTTCCACGCTAGGTCATAACATATAGGAAAAATAAATTTAAAATATATTCTGATTGACACATTATTTTTTGATTTTTCTATATTTATCCTCAAAGTAGTTTGAGAAATCATAAGGAACTCCAACATTAAGAGATTCAGTTATATGCAAAGTCATGGTTTCATTAGTGACATGGCAGCAGTTTAATGTGTTTTAAAAATAATGAAGTGAAATAAGCTTTCAATAAATAGGCTAGAGAGACAAGCTGTCTAGAAGATGTTTACTATTGTCTTCACCTATATATTCTCATTCAACTTCTCAAATATAGCTACTGTAAATGAAATTGCATGATACTATAGTATGTTTTTTGCCCAAATGACTGCTGTTTTAGCAAAAGAAATGTAACTTTTATCTAGGTCTTTAGTGAGGTTAGATATATGGAAAAAGAAATATCAGTCAGTAGATGATTAGGTAAAAATGGGATCCTAAAATATAACTCCTTCTCAGTATGTCCATGTGTATTAATCCAAGGAATTCCCGTATACTTCCCATGCTATTTTGGCGAGTATTTCACTTTACTATTTGCACAGGAATGCCTCAGTTTCCCTCTCCTGCTTAAGTCTCTTCTCATAAAGCCATAAATGATGTAGAATTTACCTCTTCTGAAATCCTCCAAATCAAATACTTACTTGAAAGATTTAAGAGCAGTATCTAGAATCACTTTGTGATCAAGTGAGAGAGGTGAATCTTTGGTAAGAGTTAACCTCATAGCCGGGATGTTTGGTGGAAAACAGCACGAATTCAAACTTGAAGGGAACTTTCTCACACCATTAACTCTAGATACAAGAGTAAGTTCAGCAGATTAAGATGGTAAAGGAGCCTGAGCACTTGAGAAATAAAAGGCTCAGGGTTCTGGGTTTGCTCAGCCTTAAGAGAATGTGAAGAACCTTGTTGCTGTCTACTGCTACTATACAGAGCAGTGGAGAGAAAAGACAGACTCTTCTTTAAAGAAAAGTCAAATGCTCTGGAATGTTTCTTAATATCTATTTAGAACATTTCTTAGCTAACTTAACACTAGCTATCTAAATCTAAGTGGACATTTAAAAAGAGAATTTGGCTGGAATTTAGTTCTTGTTTCTCTGAAATGACAAATCAAGCTCTTCCATAGGAGAAGCTAAAATAATATTTGCTGTCACTTGCATTTCTCCAGTGTAATGAAAATAACCTGTAGAGTAAAGAAAGGTTATGTATTTTCCTTTTCTAAGAGGCAAGTACAAACACCAGAAAGAGCTACTGTTCTTGTCAGAAGAATGACAACTGTGAATATTAATCGGAACTAAACATGTGAAAATGCACATTATTCAAAATCTGATCTAGGCTGCTGAAAGACGTGAATGGGATTGATAGAAAGGCAGAGGGTTTATTTTCAGGACAGCCTGAGACCAAACTGATTCAGTAATGAAAAGTTCTTTGAAAAGGGTTTCATTTTTTTCAGCAAAATGATGTCATTTACTCTAATATCGTAAAGCAAACAAAAAGGTATTGAAATCTTAACCTTTTCATTCTGTCCTCCTGCTACACTTTTACTGTGTTCAGCTTAGGAAGTAAGCAGGTGATTTTCAGTGATTTTAAAACAACCCAATGGATATTTGGATATATTTTGAGGGATAAATGGCAAGTAATACTTTTCTAGTTTAATAAGAACATAATACAGTTTTGGAGGCAATATCACATTTTATTTTTATGTGAGATCTTAAAACAGTTTGTTTCAATAGACTGTTTAAGTGAAATCTGAAATAGATATAAAAAATACCAATTCGGGTCTCCTTAAATATTGTAGGATATGTGTGGCAAGATGAAAATGCAATCATCTTCCACAATTTCATCAACACTTTTAGCACAAATAGCTTTTAAAATTTCAAAACAGTTTTTGAAATTTAAATTAACTTTTTTATGTTATTATTTTTCATGTTAGTATTTTCTTTTTTTCAAAATGGCTTCTTCTAGTCAAATCCTAGTCTTTGTTATAAACCCACAAAGTTTGTTTTGATAGAGTTCAAATTTAAAAAGAAAAAGAAAAAAGAGGAAACAGGTTTCTTCCTCATATTTAAAGTTTACATCGAAAATTGTCAAACTAAAACACAGTGCCCACAGTTTTGCACAGTGACTCGGTAGAGATGTAAAAAAACCAAACCAACCCAAATCGAAACACAATCAAAAATTAAAAACCTTCATTTTTAACAAGTGAATATTAAAAATATTTGTCATCCTTCCTTCATTTTGGGTTTATTGAGGGGATTTTCCCTTCTCTCTTTCTTGAGGGGATAATTGGGTATTTTAAATCATAAATTGCTGTTGCAGTCACCCATAATTATACATTTCATTTTACTCTAGCAAAGTTCAGGGAAATGTTGAAGTTTTCATGTTGGTTCATGTATCATTAAACTTTTGGGAAACTCTTTATCCAATATGATTTTTAAGTACTTCAGTTCTCAATTTGCATTTATGACAACTAGGTGACTGCTTGTTTTCTTTTTCCTTAGAAAAAAAAATTCAAAGCTCATAATTTTTAAAAAATATGAGAAAATGCATTTAGAAGACATGTCTTTATGGAATTAAAATGTCAGATTAATTAATAATAGTATTGTCTTTATGAATAAGAGAAACTAATTATTATATTATGTATTTATTTATTTGGTGTATTATTTTGATGTATTTGGAGTCATGTTTGGTCCATTTTTCTGTTAGTTTTAAGAACATTCTGAAAGATAAAGATTAGCAAAAATATAAAATAAATGCAATTTTATAAAGTTCTACTCTTCAAGTAATTAATGCATTTTGCATGAATTATAGAAGGGCGCATATTTTCCCTGCCTTTCTGTGTTTTCATCTTAAAAAACTCAAGAACAAAGTACGAAAAGTAGCTTTTAAACCTTTCCTAGATTTGGAGCTTCATTCTCAAATTTTAAAGTTAACACTGACAACAAAGTCTTATTAAAAATTTCATGAAAGAACTAAAAGAACTATATAAATACATCATAATATTGATAAACAATATAGTTAGTGTTTGTGAGATCCTCCAAGAAACTAAGAAAATACTTGTCCTTGAAGGGTAGGAATGAGCTGGATGATAGTGAATGAGATTATTTGCAGTTGTCCACAGCACGGTTATAACCACTGAGTTCTCTGACTCCCATTTAGCAATCCCCTGGTGTTTAGGACTCTGTAACTTAGACTAAATTGAGAAATCTGCTTTATCAAGATCACTTAGTTTACAACATGAGGTTATCAAATACAGATTTAAAAGTGTATGAAAACAAACAACAGAACCAGTAGGTTATGATGAAGAATACAGAATGTCCGAAATAATCATAAATGCAAGCAGACATGTATATACTGTATAAGAGAGATCTCTTTCCTGTAGGTAGTAATTGTATAAGGTTTTTTGAATTCTTCATAAATATTGGTCAGCATAAATTCCAAAGGGGCAGATTTCAGTGTTACAAGTGTAACAGTGAAATTTCAGTCCTAAAAAATTTTTTAATTTAGGTCAATTTTAACAAGAAAATTCAACTAAGTTTTGTAATATTTAATGAATTAACATAGATTGAAATTAATATTTCCTGATTATTAACAAATTACTATATCTAATTGCTTATTCTCTCCTTTGAGAGAATATAGAGAGGTTGAACTTTTTATGAAGTAAATTCTGTTGCCTGAAAGAATTGTGATTATATATTTCCCTAAAAAATATAAGACTCTATGCACTCATTGAACTCATACATCAAATGATCAAACTTAGCATCACAAGTGTTTTACATTCCTGGCCTTACTTCCTTTAAAGGTGGGCAAACTAAATAGTAGTCCTGTCCACTAGAGTATAAATTAAGTTCTTTTCTATATAATATTGATAAAGTAGAATTTTGCACCTCAATTTCTTTGTTTGCATCTTGAAATATTGACATTTGTTGACATTTATTTTAGGATGTTGATATTTAAAATATATTTTAATTTATTACATCTTCCTCCCATTTTTTTTCCTAGGGTGGGTGCAAGCGTACAGTTTTCCTGTGAGGATAATTATGTGCTGCAAGGTTCTAAGAGCATCACCTGTCAGAGGGTGACAGATACACTGGCTGCCTGGAGTGACCACAGACCAATTTGCAGAGGTAGGTGCTATTCTTTGTAATTTTTCCTCAAGTTTGGAGGTGTAATTTATAATTTCTGCTTAAACATGCAATGAAACAATGCTCAAAACAAAACATACAAAAAAGGGAACTGTGTCTCGTGTACATATGTGTTCATACGATTATATATATGTACAAAGACCTTTATGTAGCTTGAGGTATGCAATGAAAGATTTAGGAAGAGTATCAGTTTAGGGAGCTAATTTCTATTAAATAATTTAAATTTCACTTAATCTTCTTCTTGTCATGTTAAACTTATTTTAAGTAGAACTTGTCAGGCTTATGTTAGCCTTTTCTTTTTAAATTCCAAATAGGAGTTCCTCACTACCGTATTTTGTTCTTATTAGTCCCAGATATTTACCTAGTCCTCGTTTTTCAGAAAATTTCTTTCTCATTCATCTATTTTCCTCAACTTCACAAGTGACCTAACCTTCTAACTTATTTCTAAATGATTTCTCAGTATGTGTAGACCAATGTATTAGACCTGTTTTAAAAGAGGAGCAAGGGAAGTGTCTTTCTTTTGGTATGTTCTTCCCCTGCAATCTAGTGTCTGTGATAAAAACACAGGAAAATACATAAATGCTGCCAAAGTACACTAGAACTGAGGCACAGGAAAAATCTCTATGAACAGAACTTTTTATCTCAGTTAAAAAAATAATTTGGGTTAAAAAATTAATTTGGATTGCACATGTTAATGACAATCTTGAGCACTGAAATGTCCTTGCCTTACATTCTTCCAGGATGAGACAACCTAGTCAGGACAGACCCTGGAAAACTGGGTGGACATCAAAACTGTACATCCAACCAGAGCAAAATAAGGATTTTATTCACTACTTCTGATTAGTGGGCAGATATTTAGCCATTTCCTGGAAAGCTCAGCACAAGTGATAGTTATATGAAAAGATAAATATATAACCATGAAGGTGCCTGCTTCCTCCCTCAGTTTTTATTGCAGAACTTGTTGTTGTGATATGAGATATCAATCTTGTCAGTTGGCATCAGCTGTGCCAGCTATGTCCCTCTGAAATTCTTGTGCACATCCAGCCTACTTGCTGAGGGTTTTGATATTGTGCAAGCACTGCTCAGCAGTAGCCAAAACACTGATGTATTATCAACACCATCCTAGTTACAAATCTAAACTACAGCACCATATCATTTACTGTGAAGAAAGTTAATTCTATTTCAGTCAGAACTAATAAAAATTTCTATAAGGACAACTCTTGGATAAATTACTATAAGCTGTAAGTTACATGTATTACATAGGTACATGAAAGACTACCCAGTCCAAAAAATAGTTGAAAAAATTAAATATGCCATAGCCCCTACTTTTTCCAGAGCAGAAAAGTAACTGTTATTGGTATCTCTTGAACTCAATGTCTCTAGCTCGATCAATTTAAATGAAAAATCTAAATATACCCTTTCAGTACTTGGTTTTGTAGAATTGCAGAATAATGTATCCATGCAATTGCACTGTTTAATACTGTTTGGTGGGGTTTTGTAAATCTCTTGAATTTATTCTTGTTTGCTAATACACTGCAGAAATGAGCTGAAATAATCCATGAATGATAAAAACAATGCTCAAGAGAAAGGGACTCTTTTGTGCTGAATTATCTGTGTATTATTGCTAGTGTTTGCTATATCTTGCAATTTATTATCTGCAAATATTTCTATAATGCTTTATTACCTCCTGTATATGTCTAAAAAAACAAAAGGACAAATTAGTCCTATACTTCCATTAAAACCTCAGTTGGAAAACCTAGTTAACTTTCTTCAAACATACGTCCAAAATTGGAGCTAAAATTTCATAACAGTCTGAGGGTTAAATCAGCCACTCTCTGTAAGTGATTTGTTTGTTTCTAAACATAGATTAACATTGCTTCAGCTGAATAGAGTATAATTCTTGGGCAATATTATGACGTTGAACATGGTGCATGTTTGTGGATGATGGAAGTGAGAGACACTAATTTTATTTACAGTCAGTATTATTTTCGAGTCCTTTACTGGTCTTCAATATGCCAGTATTCATGATGTTCATACCAAGTATTTAATAACAAAATATAAAATACAAAGAATAGTTTTATCACATTTTCTAAATGATCATAAATTGAAGTGGAAAAGCTGATGAACTGAATACAACTGTAGTCTCAATGACTTTAAGTGTACAAGACTTACTGAAGAAGCTGACATTTGCATTTACCCCAAAATGATGACTAAAAAAGTTCAGAATTTCTGAAGTTTATGAATAGTCGTGGAACTATCTCAATGCTGCAAATTCATTACCTCACTTGAAAGAGCACGGAGGTGGCTGGGGGCTCTGGGAGCAGCAGGGTCTTCCCAAGGAGATGGTGCAGGTCAGGGTCCACCCCACTGCCTCACCTGGAACACAGTCAGGGAGTGGTGGGAGACACCAGAAACTCCCACAGAAACTGAATGGTGCTGATGTAAATATTCCCAGTTGCCTCGAATTCCACACAAAAAGCATTACAGCCGTCCATTCTTGTTTTCTGTAAGCAATATATGAGGCTATCTAACATTTTTTTATTAAAAGTTTTGCAGTAACTCCATTTCTCTAAACAAACCTCTGGACTTCAATTGTCTCTCTTCTGTGACTTCCTCCCACCCTCCTCATTTTTTTTTTCCTTACCCCTGAAGTTCAAATAGGAGAAAGATAAGACTAACAGCTTGACAGAAGAATCTCTCTGAAAGGGAGATGTTTCAGCCTTTCATCCTTGCATAAAGCTAGAGGAGGGAGCTATTTTCAAAGGCTTATTCCTACAAAGTTCACTTCTGGATTACTTCCTTCTATAGCAGCCCTTATGAGTAAGGAATTGAAAACTAATTAGTAAGTATTCATTTTCTGCTAGTTAAGGTGCTAGAGGTATGGTGCTAGGGTTACCAGAATGTAGAAAATGTTCTTGTGCTGAAACTTAAGTAACTAAGAGTCTAAATTACATCAGAAGTTAATAGAAGTGATGCAGATAGATTCTGAAATTCAGAATTTTTTATCTTAGTTCTTAAAAATAGCATGATCTAGACTCTCAGTTTTAGCATATTGCCACAGTGCTGTAGTACCATAAAGCTGACAGTGACATTTCAAAATATTTTGAGCCCTATAACTACATTTATGTAGTTAATTTTTTCTCCCAGTCATGGAGAAATTACAAAGGAGAGAACATACTGACCTTTCTTACATTCAGATGTAGAAGTCTCCCTCTAAGTAAATGATAATTCTGAAGATTTATTTTATGTAAAGTAAGGATACAGTAATGTAAATATTGGGCTGATTAATTGAAAAGTGTTTGTTTTCTTCCTCTGTAGGTCATTTTTCAGGATTTTTTGGTTTGGCTCAAACATCTTCAAGGGCAAATTGTTGCATAATATTATCAGCATAATACTTTCATAGCAAGCCGTTACTAATGCTGTGGCAATTTTGTAATAATTAAATAGAACAACCAATCAAAATCAGTCTGATTTGTTGTTTATCATTTTAGCTAGAACATGTGGTTCTAATTTACGCGGACCGAGTGGCATTATCACATCACCAAATTATCCAGTTCAATATGAAGACAATGCACACTGTGTGTGGGTCATTACAACAACTGATCCAGAAAAGGTATGCTTTTTCTCTTTGCCTCAGTTCAAAGAGTAGAATTTTGGATCTGTTTTAAAAATATTTCCGATATATTTTCACAAATCCGTGAACACATGCAAGTATGTATGTTCATTTAAACACAAAAATGAACAGAGTAAAGATGTTAAGAAAATACATTGGGCACTAGGGGAAAAAAAAAAAAGTAATAAATATGAACATTTCCACTCAGAGTAATAGGTCAGATATAAAGTTTCAAAGTTTTAAATACATTTTCTTTCAAATACATAAAATCATAGTCAAAACCTCACATTTCTAAATGAGTTAATGGTGAGTTTTTCAAGTTGTATTTTGGTGCTTACTTGCTCTTGAATCTTGGCATAAAAAACAGTCATATATCTAAGTATTTTGACAGACCTTGTTAGGTGTTTTAATGCCTACAAAATTCTCTTTTCAATCCACTGCACTCCAGTAATGAGCCTAAATACATAACTATGGATAATTATGGATAAGATAGTGGTCATAATTAACTATTCTTCTGCTGCAGTGTACTGAGGTGCATTTCTCCTTGTGTTTCCATAAAACCGGTAAATGGCAGAGACACCCTAAAAACGTTAATGAGCTAATTCACTTACATTTTACTTTTCTGTGGTGAAGTGCTGAATAAATGAGCTGCAATAAGTTGAAGAAGGTATAACCTATACTTTCATAATTACAAAACATGCATTTCCTGTGCAGCTTTTTGGAAGATTGTATTCTTGACTTCTTTAATGTAGTCTCACCATAAATGAATTAAAATATTTAGCTGCAGAAAAGATCAATTTGCTGCATGCCTTCATAGAATATTGTTGAGATGTAAATACTATTTGTTTGCAATATTGAATTAATTTTTTTCTTACAATTTTTTTCTTACACATTGTGTAAGATTTAAGTGTAGCAGGACTTCTATGAAGAGAAAGGGCTATTTTTAATTCTAAATTGACCTGTTATATTTTATTTACCATAGTATTAGAAGCTAATATTTATCACAGAATGACCTTTGACTTTAAAATCATTGCATTTTATAAAAATTATGGAATTACTTTGCATTTTTAAATATGGGAAAGCATTTTAAATGTAGAAAATGTCTGAAAATTTCATCTGTTCAAAATTGCATTCTGTAGTGTGTGGTCTTGTTGATTTTTCAAACTGCAGTATATTTTTATAAGAGAAAATTCAAGTGTGCACCAAAAGAAAATACGTGAAAATAGAGGGTTTGAATCTTAATGCTTTCTTTATTCAATTAGTTTTAATTTTTTTCCCTTGACTTTTCAAGAATTTTAATTAAGGAATAGTTTTCAAATTTGTAATAAAATTAAGATGGCACTCTTCCTGCTGATTACAAGAAAGTATAACCATAATAATGGAAAAATTGGTACTGACTTATAATACTACAGTATTATTAAAGGTATTATTAATGTATTATTAAATTGTAAAGTGTATATATATTCTATGGAGGCTCAGATTTACCTGTGAAAAACACTACAGTAATAGACATGTTCTGTTCATTCTATACAATATATCTTTCCCAATGGATTTAGGAATTTAGTAGTGCAGACCTTAATGAGATTGGTGTGGATTATTTTATTATTCTGTTCACTGAACTCAAAAAGGCACTCACTCTTAAGTAGTATTCTGTGGATGAGTTGCTAGTTTGTCAGTCACAAGAACATACAGAAGGAATTGCATATCCAGATAGATCAATTATGTTATGTTCAAAATGAAGAGGCATGAGGACAACATTTAGAGCTTTCACTCAGAAAAAAAACACCACACTGTTACATCCAGCTGAGTGCAAGGTAAAGAGGCAGACATTGTAAGAAAAAGAGGCTGAACTTTTAAGTCTTTTGGTTCTGGACAGTATCATTAATAGTGATTGAAATGTCTTTTTATTAATCTTGGATTGTCTGCAGTGCAACAAAGGAAAATAATTTTCTTGATTTCATGTACCATGGAAAGATGGGTATTTGCTTTAGGGCCATGATGACTGGGAATGCGAAGTCAAAATCAAACATATTTAAGGCTTAGAGTATTCTTAGGTTGCTTTCACATAAAGCCTACATCATCTCTGTCAGTATGTTTCAATAAAATTGCGATGTTGGGACTTCTATCCCCAAGTAACTATATCTCGAGTTAATGCTACCCTTTCGTATAATAAAAGATAGGAAAGAAAATCCATTTAGTTTACAGACTATCTGACTGAAATGTATCTTGTTAGCATTTTGAAATTTATGAAATTTAAAAATTCAATTACAAAAATAATTTTCAAATTTGCAAAACAATGTACTGATTTTAAGATATACTGAAAGTTTTGCATATTTTCATACCTGACTTTTCTCGGAGTTATGACAGAACTCTTGCCAACTGAGCTTTGTATTAAAAGTTTAATTTTAAGTTTAGATTGGGAAGATGTAACAATCTGTCAATTACAGAGGAAATTAGATTTTTTGTCTTGGTCTGAAAAAGCAGAGAGAGGAAAAGGTTCAATTATACTTGGACTGAGATTGACACAAATGAGGTCAGATGTTGGTAACCAAAACAATAATTTGCTTTTATTCTCTATTTCAAGAATCACAGAATTAACAAGGTGTGAAAAGACTTTTGAGATCATCCAGTGCAACTTATTACCTTACACCATCTCATCAACTAAACCATGGCACTAAGTGCCTCTAAATGTCTCTTTTTAAACAATTCCAGGGATGGTGATTCCACTACCTCCCTGGCCATCCCGTTACAATGGCCAGTCACTCTTCCTGTGAAAAAGTTTTTCCCTTTTTCTAAGAAACACAAAAATCTAAGTTAAAATTGATTCTTCTTCAAAGATATTTCTGTTAATGCTCTGGTTATTTTGAAGATTTTATTTTCTTCCCTAAACATTTTTTTGTTTCCTCTGGGTCTCACTATTGTAGCTTTTGATCAGCATCCTACTGAGTCGTTTATTAGACTTTTACTACTTGCAAATATAACTTTATGGTGCTCTTCTGACTCTGTCAAGTACATGCTGTAACTCTTGGCAACTCTACATTGTTTTGGTGGTTCTGTTATGCAGTTTCTCAACTTTTTAGAATCATTTACTTTGAACTGTTCTTCTGAGGTCTTACCAATCCACTTTGTCTCTCTCTTGCTGTCAGCATAATCACTTCAGTTTATACTAAGCATGTCTCTTTCCCTTGCTGTTTCAATTCATTCTAGAGTTCGTGTATTTTTTTTCTTAAGACTTACTGTCTTGGATTTCCTGCTACTTTCACTATTTTATAGTAACATTGTGAAGGATCCATGTTTTCTGCCCTGGTGTTTACAGGAGGGCAACATTCTGTGTTGTTTCAGCAATGAAACCTAATTTTGCACAATATTTTTCTGACTGATTGCAGTATAGTAGATGTGCCATGGGCTGCAATAGTTCTAAGTTTAATGATCTAATAAAGACTGTGTCCCAATTATGGGGGCTCTTTGGTGGTTTTTTTTTTTTGGTTGGTTTTTGCTTTTTTTGTGGGGTTTGTTTTGGCTTTTATTTACTTTTTGTGGTTTTTTTTTTTTTTTTTTTTTTTTTTTTTGGAAAATATTTTTNTTTTTTCTGAAGAACATACTTTCTGCACAGTACAAAGCACAAATATTAAGTATCTGCTTGAGCCTAAAAACTTTCTTCTTCTTTACAAAATAGAAGTTATTCACTACGGTTGCCATAATTAAATAAAATTGAATAGATTATAGGGAGAATTACTGAATATGCTGAGTTGGAAGGGACCCACAAGGATCATCCCCAGGACTAGACAAGACCATCTCCAAGAATCCCACTATGTGCCTGAGAGTATCATCGAAACGCTTCTTGAACTCTGTCAGTCTTGGTGCTGTGACCACTTTCCTGGGGAGCCTGTTCCAGTACACAATCACTCTCTGTGTGAAGAATCTTTTTTTCTAATATCCAACCTAAACTTCCCCTGACACAACTCCAGGCCATTCCCTCAGGTCCTGACACTGGTCACCATGGAGAAGAGATCAATGCCTGCCCTTCCTCTTCCCCTCTCAGGAAGTTGCAACTGCAACAAGGTCTTTCCTCTGTCTCCTCTTCTCCACAGACCAAGTGACCTCAGCTGCTCCTCATATGACTTCCTCTGTGGTGGTTTGAACCACTGTATTCACTAGAGGGGCACACAAAATGACCGAAGGCTGAACAGATGCAATAGTAGGTAACAGTTTATTTGCCTAGGGCTCAACTAGGGAAAAAAAAACAACCTTAAGGGAGCCCAGACAAAAAATACACAGATAGAAAAAACCCGACAATGCCACTCAAAGAAAACAAAAGAAAACAAACCAAACTGCTCCTCAAGCCAGCTGGCTGGCTGGAAAAGCAGTGGAAGGAAAAGAGAAGCTGCCTCTCTCTGTCTCTGATGGTACACTCCTGGCCCTCGAAGTCCCTGAAAAATACAAAAATGGTGAAAAGCACCCCTCTGCCAGGGACACCCACGGGAAAACTAGCGTTTGCAATTAGGCTGGAGTCCAATGGCCTCATGCTGCTACCTGTCCCGACGGAGGTGATTGGAAGCCAGCCGCGTGTTCTGATAGCTGGGAGAGGGGGAGCCGCGATCCTCTCAGCTCAACAGACAGCCGAGAAGAATGGCAGGACTTCCGTGCTTTTATGCCCTCGAAGTCCTGCNGCAGGAGCAGTGGCTCCCCCCGGTCCCCACCCATCCCGGGGAGAAGAACCCCAGCACCAGCACGCAGGGAGCGAAGGCAGGGGAGGAAGATTTTCCAGGCTCTCAGCTTTCTGAAAAAAACTGGTTTTACAAATGGGGAACAGGTAAACAATCCCAAATACCCTTCCCTCCCCTTCCCCGCAAAAACCCTGAGACTCGAAACCCCCAAGACCACCCCCCTCCCATCAAACCTATAACATCCCCTCAAGGAAGCACTTCACCATCTTCAATGCCCTTTGGATTCTCTCTAACAGCTGTATATCTTATATTGTGGTGCCCAGAACTGCACATAGTATTCAAGGTGAGACTGCAATTTGGGTTATACGCCAATATGTTGCCACAAAATAGTATTTCTGATTTATTGCTTTTCAAAGCATGTAGCTGGAGAACTTCAGGACAACATTTTTATTTCAGAACACTTTCCCCAGTTCACATCTAGGGAATCCACATACTGTTAAGGTTGATTTTGAGATAACTTATTTTAATGTAATTCATTCTCACAACATGCTTGAAAAGAGCAGTCTTACTAAGGAGCACTTGGTAATATGAGTTTTAGTGAGGTTATCTTGCTGATTCATGGATTGATTCAAAGTGGTAGCTCAGACATGATGCATTAGTGACACCTATCTTCCATATAAGTATCTTATGTATATATAATAATTTTGCAATTAATTCAGAACCTGTGTTTGAATGGGCAAGTTTACTGTAGTTAGATGGCATCATTCTATTACACTGTTTAATATTAGAGCAGGTTTTTGAAAATTTGTCTATAAATAGCTTGTTCCTTCAAAGTTTCAATATAGTCAAGGCTCCTGACCCTCCAAGTGTCTTATCAGACGTCCTGCCATATGTAGTAGGAGGTTTCACATCTACAGAACCTGCAGTCTAACTCTATACACTCACTGGAGTAGAAAGCTCATACTGAGTACCATACAGCTCATCCCTAAGAGGTTACCAGAACCCTACCGCAATATTGATTTTTATCTGTAGAATTTATCCTCTCTTACTGTGCCTTAGCACTGTGAGTTGCAGACATCTTGAGGATCAAAAATATGTAGATCTATGAAATACTTTCACTACACTTTTTTTATAGTCATGGCAATTTACAGGCTTATGGTAGTGATTCACTCAATTACTATTTCATAAGTCTCAGAATTGATTTAAGAGAGTGAAGGAAATAGTCACTGTGATTTTAGGATTGCCTCATTTTTGCATCCTGTGTCATCTAGATCATACAAATACACTAAGACCTTTCTGAAAGGGTGATTTCTTATGATGTGTGGAAAATGAAAGAAATTTGTATGCTCTTTTCTGCTTCACAGAGAATTAAAATTGAATTTTGTGTCATATGCGAATGTGCATATTTAAACCTTAACTTTTTTGTTTTTCATTTGCTGGAACGGCATCTTTAATTTTAGGGTGCTATGACAAAATTGACAAAGGATTCACATAATTTAAAACTAAAATTATTAAGGTCCTAGTTATGAAGCAAGCAAATGCTGATTGAGGTCACTCTTGTTTTAAAATAAGCTTGTGTATTTATTTATTTTTCATAATCAAGCAGTACAATTTTTGAACAAAAATTATAACTAAAGCAATTAGATGAGAAATCTGTTGTCTCAGTATAAGGATGAGATTTTAAACTTGTGGTGTCCTAAAATTATATACAGTACTTCCAGGATAGCCTTGGTTCTGTACAGTCTTAAACACATATTTTACTATAATGTGCAAAATGTACTTGCAAGCCTACTGGTTAAATCATGTTGTATATTGCTGACTCACTTCAGTATATGTTCAACTTCAATTTGAATTTAAATACATAAATTAAAACACAGAATTCTATATGATACAACTGATGCCTTAAAAAATACATACATTGTGCAAAACCAAGCACAGTTTATTTTTTAAATTATATATTTGTGATGTCTTGTGTGTTTTGTGTATAGTTATTAGAACATTATCACTCTTATTGACAATGCTGATATTTCTACCTTTCAAAACATCACATGGATCAGATGTAAGGCTGGAAGAGAAGACTTCATTCTGGCATTGAGGACATTTAGAATAAACTCCAGTTATACTTGATGGAGATCAGCCAAAGAGTCATTAAAGTCAAAACAGTGTTTCATCTCTTCCTAAAGCCATCCACTAAAGGCTGATCAACAATAACTGGGCTTTTTGCACTGGACCAGAACCAAAAGAGATTTAGACATTTTAAATTTCAGCATGCAACGTTTAGTATATACATGGCCTTGTTTAAGAAGGTATGCTGTTTTTGACAAGGAATATGCTGCATAGAGTGAATGGGAAGGGTCCTATAGTGGCCATATGTTGAATGAAAAAACATCACTTTGGAGTAAGGTCATACCAGATTTAAATGAAAGTGTAGAAAAAAAATCTGTCCTACATTAATGCATCTATTTCTAAGAGTGGGTCTTTTAGTGAAACTGATAGACCCAAATCAAAACTGATTTCTATATTGAGGTAGATGTCTCATTTGTGCATTAGTTACAAATTTTGACTCTTTTGGTCTTTAAAAACTGATGGGAGGTAGTGATGGAAGAGGGACACGTGATCAATACTCATCTCATGATGAAAGAATACAAACACAAATTTTCTGCAGCACAGGAAAGTGGTGTATTTCCCGATTTGTAAGAAAAGCTAACCTAAGGAGCACGCATCATGCTTCTAGTGCTATTTCTTATTTATTTGCTTTATTTTTCTCGGATGATTTCTAACATTAAGAACAGAAAGATACTCTCTGCTCTAGGCTTTTCCCTCATAAAGCAATTGCCATAAGTACAGCCTGATGGTTATATTCCTTATTGCTAAGCTTCTGTCTGACCTTCCTCCGTCCATTCTGGTTTTGAGCAAAGAAGACTAACTTATAGTTTATTTGTCTACAGCATCTCCTGTTAGCTTCAGGGTATCAGCCAGATTTACATTAGTGAGATATAGCTGTAAGGTATGAATTTTATGAACCTTGTATGGATTAAAGTATGAAATAATGAGTTGGAAATGGCAATTCAGGGAAAAAAAAAACAAAACCAGCCATTAAAACTTTTAGAAAGAAACTCTAGAGGCATGCACATGAAGGAATGGAAAAACTGAAGGACACTTAGCCATATATTTGCTCTGATTCGCTTTGATTTTACAAGTTTGTATTTCAGACAGTTGGATTGTATTGACTGGTAATGCAATGCTCAAGGCAAACAAAAGATTCAGTGTGCAAAAAAAGTCAAACTGTTAGAAAGTGGTAAGGTTTTAATTGGAAAGATTAAGCCGTATATATATGGCTCAATGAAAACTATTAAAAACGTCAAACAAAGAAACCCTAACAAACAATCTAAAATTCCAGACCTTCTAAGTTATCAGAATGGCTATACTAAATACAAAACTATGTCAGTTTATAAGTTCTAATGCTTCTGTTGCCTCATATTCTAATACCAGATCAAGGACAAAGAATAAGTGTTTTCCCTTTCAAGAGAGAAATATGTAATATTTCCACTATGATGTGCTTCTTCTGTATCTATTTGGTTATGAGTTATACAAATCCATTTTTGGGATTCTAGCTGAATACTTTGTGCAATGAAAGTAATCTGGTTTTGCCTTTCTCATAGAAACACTTTTCCAGACTGAGTACCTGAAAAATTCTTCATTATTTTGCATAGATGTTGCAAAACAAAACTAGGCTATTCTTCTTTGATTTTTTATTTATTTTATAGCTAAAACAATCTCCTACTCAAAAAATGAAACCATCTGCCTGATCTGTTTAACATGTAAGCATGCCTTTTTTTATCCAGTCGCCAGAGGTAGATTTTAAAGATTAAAAAGGAAGAAAACACACGCACAAAAAAACCCAACAAAACAAAACAAAAGAAAAAACCCAACGACAACAACTTCTGCCTCACTTTCTTCTTTTTTTTTTTACTGTTTTGATCTCCATCAATATATTTCTTTTCTGTTTAGCTTTAGTTTTTTCTTCATTTTCATCATTTTTCAGAAAGTAGAAGATTTATATACAAAATTCAAATATGGAATCCTAGTGATTTTCATGGTC
The DNA here is from genome assembly GCA_013399895.1 of Serilophus lunatus. NCBI lineage: Eukaryota > Metazoa > Chordata > Aves > Passeriformes > Eurylaimidae > Serilophus > Serilophus lunatus. Next base: position 226,760 of record VXBA01001267.1, read on the forward strand.
TTAATGGAGCCAAAAAATTGATAAATGAATGGCCAGCTAAAATGGCAATTTTTATTTTTAACCAGAAGAAAACAGCGGTTTTTTATTCAGTTTCTTAATGTGATTACAATACTATTCAGCATGAGAATGTATCTGCTGGTGTTCACATATTATTCCGCAAAAAAAAATCTGCATTTAATTTCTCGATAGTTCAAAGGCTTCAGACAATTTTATCAGTGAATCAATCGGACTTCTTGAGCCATAGCTGAATATCCATGAAATATACCTAAATACACATATTGTAGAATTCAATCAACATCTTTGTTATTACACACGAACATATATACATCTATACTTTCACACAAAGACATGTAAATAAACAACATAATGTTTTATTTGCACAACCCAAAACCTATAAAAATAGCAACATAAACATATTACCATTCTCTCATTTTATTCAGATTTTTTTTTAATGACAGGAAATATTCATAACAAAACATACATCAAATGAGAACATTCTGCCACTATATTAAACAAAAAAATCCTGCAATTAAGCTCCACATTCTTTTCTTATCTTGTAGGTCTACAAGTTACTTCTGAATTCCCTTGCTATGAACTATCAGGCTTATTCAAAATTACATTGTCAAGTATATAAATCAAAGGTATCAAGGTTTATGTGCAGACATTTTTCCCTAGAGTGTCTGCAACTACTAATAGTATATTAAACTGAAAATGTCCTTGAATTTTCTTCGTTTTATACCCTTTATAATTTTTCTTTCTTGTTTCCCTGTTAATTTCTTTTTCTTAATTTTTAGGTATTCTGCATAAATTATCTTTGTGCAGACCCTGAAGCCCTCTTAGAGTTGATAATGAGGATGCCATAAACCCACACTTACTGCACAGGGAGAAAAGTCATAGAGAATATTTTAGGCACTTACAGTTCTGTGTTACCTCACAGAGCATGTTTGTTTGGGTAGTCAGTGCTTCTTTGTATATGGTACTCATTCTTTATCTTTTCTAAGTCTTTTCTTGAGAAATTTTTCTGTTGGGAAAATGTCAGCTGATAACTTGCAGGCGAATAATAGGAAATTCTAAGAAATTCACAGATTGCTTAGTGAAGTGTGTGAATATATGGGGGAAAAAATTGGCTTATTGTAAAAATAATTAGTATTTTCTAAAAATTATTATTATTCCTTTCAGTTTGATTTAGCAATACTACAGATTTTTTGTTGGTGTAACAGCAAATAGAAGCTTCCAGGTATTTGCATGCTAAATTTTTGTCAGCACTTCTTTTAATTAGCTCACTTTAGTGTATTACTAAGCAGGAGCTTTAGATTATTAAATAAAGAGCTCTTGGAGGTATGATAAATGAAGGTATAATAAATAGTTCTCCAGTAATAAATGGAGAACCAAATCATCACATATATGGTAGAATGTGCAAATTGCGATTTTCAGGAAGATGTTGTTAAAGGGGAAGGATATAGATAATTCTGTTTATTGCAATTTTTACTTAATCTTTAAAATATGACAGGTTTTGGAGAAAGTTATTATAGAATTAAAAGGTTTTCAAAGTGTCATATGGCAAAAATGATAGCTGAGATATCATGGGGAAAGCAAGATCTAAGGGTGTATTATGTTGACTCCTCCGTAATTAATAGCATATAAGTGCACTGCCTGAATTAGTTTTACTTATAGGGTTTTTCTATCTTCTAAGTAAATGCCTCAGAAGGCTTTGACCTCATTTAATTTTGTAAATGTAAATTAAATAATTAAATAATTTAGTTGGAGCTGTTTAGAAAACACAAAATACACTTTGAAGTAAACAGAGACAAAAACTTCAGTCTTAAAGTGTGATCATGATCCCTGCAAGAATCAGAATCTGTCTCAGCAAGGTAGGCATTAGTACACCTGCTGTATAATGTGAATGGGGTTAACATAATTAGTGTATTCATTTGTCAGCTACTTGACCAAGAGAATTGTGTCAGTGAAAAAGAGCAGTGGTTCAGTTTTTGGTGAATTGCCTCCATTTATAATAATATTTAAGAAGCACCACCACAGTCAAACCCAAGGTTGTGATCCTTCCTATCCTTGGCTCCAAATGGTCTCCTTTAGTATGTGAACATTGACAGTCTGACTTGATGCATAGTACAGGTGACAGCCTTTACACAATCATTTAAAAATAGCTTTCAGTTTAGCAGGTAATCTCTGAGAATCAGGTATCATTAACCTTAAAGTTTATATCAGTCTGTCACATATCTATGTGTGAATCCTTTTTTAAGAATTCTAACTTTCTTAATTATTAAACCTTGCAACAGTATGTGGAACAAAAGCTTAACTATCCTTTTAAAACATGCTCCTATATGCTTCTAAAAATGTCATCCATAAACTGTCAAAGTGAGAATAGGTTTTAGGCATGAGATGTACATTAGCTTACTGCTAATCAATTGTGCTAGAAAATAACAAGTGCTTGTTTATCACATATTTGATCATTTCTCTATCTATACAGAATTTATTTATGGATTAAAGTCCAGTGTTTTCAGCAGGAAGTTTAAAGAATGTTTTCTCATTCCTGACATTTTCCAGTATTCTGATGAGATAGAGCAGGCAATGACACGCTGAGTTTGGCTGTTTGACTATTGGTCTCACCTCTGTATCCAGTGGAAGAATGGCTTAAACAGAGCTTGTCAGGTTGGCCAGCCCCTTTTCATGCAACAATCTTTTCAACGTTGTACTTTTCATTTATTTAATAGCTAACAGTTATCACTGTTTCAGGATCACTGGAAAGGTAACAAGCAAAGAGCTTGCAGCATAATTCAGGTGGTTTTTTTTTGTAAAGAGACCTGGGAAAAGTGCTGGCTGGAGGGCAGGGAACTTTGCAGTTTTCTGTGCTGCCACATTGCCTTCATGATAGATTTGAGCAGTATAAACCAGAGTTCCTGAAAGAGTGTTTTATCACAGTGGCACAGGAAGAACAATTTCACAGAGGAGAGTACATTTATATAAAATAACGCAAAAGAAATAGTCACTTCAGGTTTTCTTCCTATTTCTTGTTCAGACTTTGTTGGGTTTTTTTCCCATATATGTTGCATATACTTTTTTTTTTTTTTAAGAGAGAGATTTGTGCCTTAAACTTTTAGTCCCTCTGTATCATTTTGGCTTATAGATCCTGCTATTTTGTTTTTCTGTTTCTGGAAGAAATCAGAAATTGGAAGGAACCCACAATTATCATTAAAATCCAACTCCTAGACCCTCACAGGACAGCCTCAAAAGTCACATCATGTACCTGAGAGGATTGTCCAAATGCGTCTTGGGCTCAGATAGGTTTGGTGCTGTGATCACTTCTCTGAGGAGCCTGTCCCAGAGTCCAACCACCTTCTGGGTGAAGAAACTGTTCCTAATATCCAATCTCAACCTTTTCTAATGCAAGACCATCGGGTCCCACAGCTGGTCACCACAGAAAAGAGATCAGTGCCTGTCCCTCCTCTTCCCCTCATGCAGAAGCTGTAGACTGCAGTCTCCTCTTCTCCAGATTGCACAGACCAAATGACCACCAGCAGCACCTCATACAGTTTCCCCTCAAGTCCCTTCACCACCTTCATTGCCCTTCATTAGATACTCTTTAATAGCTTCATACCTTTCTTATATTGGGTACTCAAAACTGCACACCGTATTCTAGGTGAGGCTGTGCCAGTGCAAAGAGGAGTTTAAAACTGAGCAGCAGAGTCTCCCCTGCAAATTTTTAAATGTAATGGCCCTTTGTGGATTTTATACATTAGAAGTAGTCTGAGTCCTGGTGACACTGCAGAAATTGTGTTTGTGCTGCAAAGCATTGTGGCCACTCCCTCTTTTTTCTAAGCAATAGATCCATTTATATTCTCTAGGGAAAAAGGAAAACATGATTGGCCAGACTCCTGGAAATAATGTAACTTCAAAATTTAAAAAAAAAAAAAAAAAGTAACATTTATCCCTAGGAAATCTCAGTGTAATTCTATACTAATTACATTTCTTGTTTTCTGCCTGGTAATTACTTAAATATAAACTAATGGTTGGGGTTTTTTTAAAATTTGGTTAAATGAACAGTGAGTTTTATTTGCCTTATGGCTAAATTTTAGTAAATTCATAAATAAAACCAAATCTATATTCAAAAGTATTTTAACACATATTGGGAAATTTAGTTTTCCCAGTGTTGTGTGTGTGTCAAGGAGAAATGTACTGTTTCCACTTGAGTGTATACAGATGTATACTGTTTAAAGATATTCATAAATACAATTTTGCAAGTCCTCCTGATTTCTCGTAGAATTGTGGAATTGTGGAAGTTGGGAAAGACCTTTAAGATCATTGAGTCCAACCATTAACCCAGCACTGACAATTCCACCACTAAACCATGTCCCTAAACAGCATATCTACATGTCTTTTAAACACCCTGAGGAATGGTGAGTAAATCATGTCCCTGGGCATCCTGTTCCAATGCTTGACACCTATTTGGTGAAATTTTTCTTCCTAATATTCAATCTAAACGTTCACTGGCACATCCTGAGGCCTTTTCTTCTTGTACTATTGCATGTCATCTGGGAGAAGAGACAGACCCCACCTCATTACAGCCTCTTTTTGGGCAGTGGTGAGGTCCCCCCTGAGCCTCCTTTTCTTCAGACTAAGCAACTGCAGCTCCCTCAGTTGCTTCTCATTGGATGTTGAAACATTAATCCCATCAATATAATGAGCTTTGTGCATGACAACATTTCTTAAAATATACTGCAGCTTTCTAATCATGAAAAACTATATGTAATGGAGAAATCCAAAATGCTATGTGAAATTTCATATGTGACTATCATCTGAAAAAAAAAGACTTTGTTCATATATATGACAATTTGAATCTTAAATCTTAATTGGTTCAAGACCATAGACTGGACAATGTCTTCTTTAGTAATTGATGTCTATTATATTTTCTTCTCCATTTAATGGACTCTATTGATTTCGAGAATAAATAGGGTCCATTTAAAAAACAAACAAACAAACATTTTTTACTTGTTTTTATCAATTCTAATTGTAGCATATAACTCATATATTTCCCAGTTTATTTTAATAACTCTCTGGATGCTTATGTTCACATATTTTAATCAGTGTTTTAATCACAAAGCAATATTCAGATTTGGTCTTTAGAGACTAACAATATGCTGTGTCTTCTTCTTGATTACAAATTGTAAATGATTTAAGAGGTTAATGCGTCTGCATGGAGCTGTTCCCGTATTTGTGCTCTCAAAGGCCTTGTAATTCCACTGTTGAACATGGGAAGGAACCATTGGATAAGCTCCCACTTTAGGAAGGGAGCATAGTGAAGATGTTTCTTTTCCAGGGGACAAAAAGGTATTTCATTTCTTCCAGCTGTCTTGCTGGGAGAAGGGAAAATGGAGCCTGAAATATTGCAAGTAGTTTACTATTTAAAAAGTAGAATCATGAGGGGGGCATCACGCCTTCTGACTTTTTCATGCCTTTCGAAAAAGGAAGCATCTGTTAGGATGACCATCCCTTTCAAGATGGCAAGTAAGAAGGATGACTGCAAAATAGTTACTGCTAAGCACATGAGATTCACACTATATGTATATTTCAGAGGATTTACTGTTGACTAGTTCTGCTGTTTAGTCTGAATGCCTGTTACTGACTGGAGAACACCTTCTGGCTTACTTTTATCCAAAAAGAGATCAATTTATCTGCTCTGAGACTGCTCTGTGATGAAAATCAAAGCACAATAAGACATGACTGGAGATTTTTCCTGAAGTGCACCCTTGATCAAAGCCTTGATGTGAATACATTTTTCTCTCCTAGTACAATCATGATAATACACAAAGAAAGCTGACATTTGCAGACACTTTTTACATGCAGGATTGAATTGGGTCCATGGGTAAATAAATGAATGCTCAGAAATGTACTTTTAAGATTTTATATTGTCTTCATGAAATTCAAAAACAAAACCCACACAACAAAGTTGTTTGAGACTATATTCTTCCTACCTCCCAGTTTGTTTGTTTTAGTTGGGTTTTTCCAAGGCAAAGAAGGCACTTACGCGGATTATGCACACAGAGTATGTGTCATGTTTTAATTCAGTCTTTCACACAATTAACATAATTTGTAGTACTGTTCTCTATTATCAGACTGTCAAGTTGACAGCCTCCTGAATGATCATTCTTTTTAATTGTGACTTAGATATTTTGAAGCATTTTGATGTTTACATTATTTTTCTCTGTAATTAGGTGGGCTTTTTTTTACCCTCAATGATTTTCAACAGACTTAATGGTAATTATATTTGCCTTGTGGCATCTCTCAAAAAGTATTGCATGAATTCTATTACATATGTGCAATTCTATGTGTATAAAACTAAATGCTTACAAATGATTTTTTTTCTATATTAGCCAGTTACTAACTCCTTATAATCAGTAGCCTTCCTGTTCTGACCTTATCTAAGAGGAAAACACACATTCATTTTTTCATCAATTTGTAATTGAGGAAAGCTACACACTAATTAAGCTTAGCCTGAAGCAGGCACCTGGCTGGCAGGCAGGTGAATAATTCTTTTGGCTAAATTTAATGCAATGGGAGCTTAGATACCTAAAGCAACTTTAGACAAAAATGAATAAATATCTACATGTAGTTGTTTTCAGTTGCCTACTCCACCATAGGCTTCTTATACCATTTGAGATGCCTTAAGTAATCCTTCTTGGCCTCCAGCTGCTGCTTGAGAAAATTGTGGATCTCTCACAGATACTATATCTTCAGGAAATGTGTGGATTTTACCTTACACTTTCAAATGACACTAGCCAACTATTTAGATTCATACTGAATTCCATCTTGTTCCATCCTGATTTCTGCAACAAATTTCTATTTACTTTTACTTTTTACTTTACTATTTTCTTTTTTTTCCCTACAAAAATGAGGTAAAAGAATCATAAGACAAAGCACAGAATCAGAATATGCTGAGAATATGTGGGAAGGAACCCACGAGGGTCAACTGAGTTCAACTCTTAGCCCTGCACAAGACCACATGCCAAGAGTCATGCCATGTGCCTGAGTGAACTCTGGCAGATCTTTTGAGTGTGTCTTTTTTCTGGACAGATCTTTGAGTTTAAACAATATCCATACATCTACATCTGCAAGAAGGGAAGGAAGGATGGTCCAAAGAACTACAGGCCTTACAGGCCTGACAGCTTAACCTTGGTACCAGAGAAGTTCATGGAGTAGATGATTCTGAGTGCCATTACATGGAATGTGTGGACAACCAGGAGATCAGGCACAAACAAAATGGTTTGATGAAAGGCAGCTCCTGCTTGAGCAGCCTAGCCTAATCTCCTGCTACGGCAAGATGTCCCATTTATTAGATGAGGGAAAAGCTGTGGATTTTGTCTGTCTAGACTTCAGTAAAGCCTTTGACACTGTCTCCCAACAGCATTCTCCTGGTGAAACTGATTGCTTATGGGGGACAGGTATGCTCTTCGCTGGGAGAAAAATTTGCTGGATGGCTGGACCCAGATAGTGATGGTGCATAGAACTAAAACCAGTTGGCAGCCAGTCACTAGTGTTTTCCATGGCTCAGTATTGGGAATGTTCCTGTTTCACATCTGTATCAATGGTTTGGATGAGGGGACAGATTGCACCTTTGGTCAGTTTGTAGATGACACCAAGCTGGGTAGTAGTGTTGATCTGCTGGAGGGTAGGAAGGATTTGGACAGGCTGGATTGATGGGCTAAGGTCAGCTGCATGAGGTACAATGAAGTGAGATTCTGGGTTCTGCCCCTGGGTCACAACAACCCCATGCAGCACTGCAGGCTTGGAGTAGAGTGACTGGACAGCTGCTCAGCAGAATGAAACCCAGGTGTGCTTGTCAATAGCTGGTTGAACATGAGCCATCAGTTTGGTGAGATATTCGGGAAGGCCAGTGGCATCCTGGCTTTTATCAGGAGTAGTGTGGCCATCAGGTCTACGGCAGTGTTCATCCTCCTGTACTCAAGTGGGCCCATCATTTCGAGAAAGACATTGGAGTGCTGGAGCATGTCCAGAGAAGGGAAATGAGCTGATGAAGGATCTAGAACACAGTCATACGAGGAGAGGCTGTGGGAGCTGAGGTTGTTCAGCCTAAAGAAACAGAGACTTAGCAAGACCCTATCACTCTTTACAACTACCTGAAAGGAGGTTGTAGCAAGATGAGAGTTGGCTTCTTCTGCCATGTCTCAAGTGAAAGGACAAGATAAAATGACCTGAAGTCGCACCAACGAAGGTTCAGATTGGATATTTAAAAAAAAAAAATAAAATCACTCCAAGAGTGGTTAGGCATTAGAATAAATTACCCAGGGAGGTGATGGAGTCACTCTCTCTGAAATTCTTCAAGTGATGTCTGGATATGACACTTGGGGATGTGGTTTAGAGGCACTGATGGTGACAGTGGGTTGACAGTTGAACTAAATGTTCTTGAAGGCCTCTTCCAACCTTAGTCATTCTGTGATAAGAAACACTTATGTGGTCATTTTGCTTGCTTTCTTCTTTTCTTCTGTCACTTTATGAGTCTTGTGGATGTGTCAAGTGCATCTATCACTTGATTGTTTTTTCAAAGATACTCACTGAAGTGTTTTTTTTACAAAGTTTTATTACCACTTTAGCTTTGAATTGCAGTTATGTTGGTGAAAGACTATGTTTTCAGCATAATTACTTATAATCCATGTTTTTAAATTAGGACAATCAAAAAACAATTCCTGAATTAGATTTACAATATTGTGGTAAAATAATGAGGGAAGTGGTATCTTTATTACGGCACTAGTTTTGTCATGATCTAGTATAACCACTTGAAATATAATAAGCTTTATAATTCTATTTGTACCTGCTTTTGAATCAGGGGTTGGACCAGATGAGTTCTAGAGGTCACTTACAGCCCAATTGATTCTCTGATTCACAAAGGAAATTCAACATTGGAAATATGTTATATGTTCATATTTGAATTTCAAAAAGTTCTCAGGTATTAGGCCTTCATTTGTATTCCTACAGACATGAGAATTATCAAGCTTATATTTGTGGCACTTATAGACAATTTTAAAGAAATTGCAACTTTTCATTTAAGCCCCTGCTAATTATGATTACTAAAGGTATTTGATTATACAAACATAATTTGTATTTTATACAAAAATGCATTTCATACAAGTTTTAAAAAATATTTCACAATAAATATGACATTATGCAGAAATTTTAATTCTCACTTGTAAATATCTCACAAATCTAGGTTTGTCACTAGTATTTGGACTGGTCTTTTCCGTGTTCAAACAGTTAGGAAATGAGTAATTAAAATTCATGTATATATCTGAAATCCTAAATTAATACTTTTATTCTAGAAAGCCATTATAGAAATTAAAATTATTTTATCTTCCAAAAACCAAAGAATAGTAAGGTCCAGTTGTTTCAAAAATTATATGACAGCTTTAATAGACAGTAGCAATATTTAGAGACATAGTTTCAATATTTAAATGTTGTCTTCAGTTTTTATTTTCACTTCAGTGCTGAACAGTTTCATCGTATGGGATCAAAAATTTGTACAGTGTTTTTTGACCCTTCTAGTGTTGTTCTAATATATTGTTTTATCATGAATAACTAAATGTCAGTTTGAAACATAATCAAATCACTTCACCTTCAAGAAATACCCTTCCTTCTTATTCTACTTGAAAAAAAACACTTATATGAAATTTGTAGTATTAAAGATGCAGTAATTGCTGTCAAAAATTAGGGCAGTCATATACTACTACTATAACTACTACTACTGCTACTACTACTACTATATTTTTTTAATAGAGCTCTGTGGGTGTCAGCTAAAAACTTTCAAAATTGTACTGATTGAGTTGTTGGGTGGTTTTTTGTTTTTTGGGTTTTTTTGGTTGTGGGTTTTTTGTTGGTTTTGATTTGTTTTCTTTTTTTCTCGCTGCTCTGCAGGCATTAGAATTCAGAGAACCTGTAGGTAGTTTCACAAATAAGCTTTCTGAATGCTTGAGGAAATCCTGGTTGTAAGCTGAATCCTAGTGTCTCCGCCTGAGGTGGAAAACTGCTCAGTCTATATATCTCTATATCTGTATGTCTCTATGTCCTCTAATTCATCAAGTTCTTCTATTGTCTGGTGTGGTCTGAATCAGATGCAATGAAACAAGGACACAGAAACAATATAATGGGTATTATTGACATTCAGAATATTCATTTCTCTAAGAAAAATATAATATTTTTGGTGCTGTGTAAAAATGCTAATATCAGAGTCCAAAGGTCCCTGATGAAACATAATGGGCAGAATTAATCTCCACAAGCCATTTTCTGAGACTTTCTACATATTCATATTTGCCCTCGGTTCACATTTTTAGATTATCTTTGCAATCACAGAATGAAAAATGTTTTTAATAAAAAGAGAGAAGTGTTATTCTGTACAGAAACAGAAACAAAGAGAGAAGTCTACAACAAATGTTTTGGCAGTAGCACTTTTGAACAGTTTTTTTTGCAACAATGGAGAGTTTGTAGCAATGGAAACAAAATTGATATATGCATGCACTACGATCTTCTACATCACACAGAATATATTGGATGTTTTATGTTATCATTTCACACTTTTTTTTCCTCTGTGATATATGTATCGCTGTGGTGTATCTTCCTTAGAAGGAAATTTTAATATAAATTATATACCCTGAACATTAGATCCAAAAGGCAAAATTAGTCTTATTGCAGCTGCCATATGATCTCCAGGTTCAAGTACATCTTTCATGCAAAATAATATGAAAAATACGTAAAGAATTAATAAGCTAGTAAAGCTTTTCTTGAAATCATTAGACTATATCTAACACTCTAAACCTATCTATAACCTCTTTAAGGAGGCAAGTATATCCAGAGATGCCATTCAAGCATTTTTTTTATTTAACTAATAAAAATGTCTACCCAATAGACACTGATAGTGATAAAGAGAGAATAAAATAGGTTAGAAATGACATTATAGATCCATATTTAGAATGAATAACATTACAGAAGTCTCAAATATATTTATTTTTTAGTCTTGTTATCTAGATTTGTAATTCAAAAATGACGTGCTTTTTTTCTTTGAAAAAGTGCTTAAACAGCAAGAAAATAAGAATAAATCTCCTTTATTATGGCATAGCTGCATTTTGAAATGTTTCTTAAACAAATTATTACATGCAAAGATACCATTTCCTGTGATAGAAAGGCTTATTTTTGTTTCATTTGAATCAATTTTACTGACAGTTTATGTCTCTTAACAATATGGAAAAGAGCTGCACAAGAAGATCTTGGTCATGTTATTGACAAGTATTAAGTCCTTCCTTTAGGCCCAAAATAACTCGTGGTTAAATAATAATGGAAACCAAACAGAAACAGCAGTAGTATGGAACCAAACAAAACTAGTTTGAAAATATTTCTCTCTATTTCTACTCTTTATTTTTCTACTAGTATCTTTTTAGCGAGGATCAGTGAGTACACAATTACTTGCTTTCACTAGTGACATATACATGTTTTTAATTTCTTTATTCTTTATTTGTTCAGATTTTAGAAAGATACTAAGTCCTATTTACCAGAATAGAATACATATTTACAGAACTCATTAATGCTTGGTAGAAATCAGATACATGTTCTTTTTTTTGAATTTCAACGATTACTTGCTTTCAGTTTGTTTTAAGACTGACCAGCTTTGAACAAAATTGCTTTGGTCTGCCTCCAGTTTTATTTTGTATTTGAAGAAATAATAAAGATTACTGTATGCACAAACTCTTATCTTAGCCAAAGATTTCATATTAATGTCTTAGCTTTTCACCTTTTTTATTTAGCATATTGGAAATGGCCTTTAAGGGAGCTGGTAGAGATTTTGCAGAGGAAACACATTGAAATGTTTAAAAAAAAAAATAAAATCTCAATACTCTTCAGTTTCCTGGTCACTCATGGCTGTGAAACAAAAGCTTAAAATTAAAATCACATTATCTGCTATATTTCAGTTTTACATGATACTTCTACATTTCCTGAAATCTGTCACTTTTCGACACGTATCTACCGGCCAAGAACTGAAGATAACAAAAGCTCTTTCAAAAGAAATTTTAAGGAAGTATCATTTTAGTCCAAAACATTGTATCATTGACATTACAGCTGTGCTAGTTTGTCAAATTCAGCCTCATTCTTCAGATATCAAGGGCCTTAGTGAAGTCAAGGTAGAAAATATTCACTGCTCTTCCCTCTTCTGCCACTCCAGTCAGATTGTCATTGATTCCTCCTGGTGAGTCCATGCTGACTGGACAAGTTTACTTTCTTTTCCTTTGTGTGCCAGGAAGTAGTTTGCTGTTTTAGTTTCTAATGACCAAGTCAAATCTTTGGTGACTCCCTCAGATATCCACCTCATGCCATTGTGATCAGCCTTTCATAGTTGTTTATTAGTTTTGTTGTTTTCTCTCTATGGCTAGATATATTACAAAGAATAAACAATGTATTCTATTCTTCCTGTTATATATACAGCAACCTAATGTATTCTATATTGCTATTGCGAGAAACTCAAACTGAATATTTACGTGATATGTATTTTCCTTTACCTGTATTTCTGAAAACTAAATAATGTCAGCTATAAATATACACATATTTTAAAGGAAATAATTTTAGTTGGTATTTTTCTTGAAGATTCAGCTTTGCAGTTGAAGTCTCATAAATGTTCATTAGAGAGAAAAAATGTCTGCCCACCTGTTGCAGACTACTGTGTATGCTCTTTCATGATATCTGACTTTTGCAGAGTTGACTGATGATTTGTGTTCAGCTTATGCCATATTATAACATCCAGATCCTCTTCTAGAAAGCTGTTTCTTGACTAGCTGTCATTCATTCTGTAACTGAGCTGAAAATTACATCTTTCTAAATACAGTGTCCTATTTAATGATGCTATCTCCCTCTCTCTTTTTTTTCCTTTTTTTTTTTAACTTTTTTGATAAGGCAATCTCTCCAATTCTTCAAGATCACTTTGCTTTCTAAACCTGTCTACAGTCTACTCACAGTCCTCCTCAGTGTAGAAGCTTAAATATCAACTTAGAGTTTGTTTAAAAAAGTGCCTTAAGTTTACCATGTAAGCTTATTGTAAGTTTACACATGATTGCTCAATGGTTTTGTTCATGAACATTGTACAGGTGGAAAGTAGAGGGAAAGATAAAAAGATAGAAAAGATCTCATTAGCCAAAAATATCTTTTAAAATGTTAATATTCTGTACAATAGTTGTTTTTCACATGATATAAGTCTATTTTTAAATGCCTGGAGTCTTAATAAATAAGTAGATTCAGGATTAAAAGTACTATTTGTTAAAAGGAATAAATAAAGAGTATCCTGACTTAGGATCTGAATAGAAGTAATTGGTAAACTTTTCCATAAGGGCTAAGGAAATACATACAAATGAAATCCAAAGAGACTAAGTAATATATGACTTCAGATTTTGTTTTGGATATGGTAGAATTTTTGTTGATTTATATTTGCAACATTCAGAAAATCACCTATCCTGATAGATGACATTTGGTAATATTTGATCAGGTATTTTATTATCCACTCATCACAGATGCCAATTTTCTTGCTGAGGCATAATTGATGTAGATTTATAATATAGGCAGGTGTGGCAATTTTCACTATAAAGCATGAAGTCAAAACTGAAGCTAAAATATAAATCTTTACTTTAAATACATGTTTTTCTTTCAAATTCTAATGTATTTTGAGTTCCAAATCATAAATTATAGAGATCTACTAAGGATCATGAAAATGAAATTAAGTTATATGTATATGTGTACATATGCAGTAAAAGATAAATTCAAGCAGTGCATACCAATAGTGAGGAAATTAATATTTTCAGACAGTAAGTTTATAAATAGAAAAATCAGATACTAAAAGATAGTTTCTGTTTCCAAATATTTTTACATATGCCATAACTAGCTACAATGCTTCTGATCAAAATTCCTTTTATTTTCAAAATTCTATAGGTCATGTTGTTACAGACATTCTTGTACAAATTCTATTGTTTCACGTACACTTAAGCAATATAATTATAGAGAAGAAGAACATATTTACACTTAATTTGAATTAAGATTTTTAAAAGGTACACCTAGCTATGTCTTTGTTAAGACACAGGAATTAGGAAAAACAATTTTCTGACTCATTGACAGACAGATTTTGGAGACAAAGGCTAGTTTACAGCCTCTCATATCAGATAAAAGAATGAAGTCTCTAACTCTGTTTGAATAGACAACAGGGTGTTTTAGTATAAAAATGGTGCTGAAATGTTGCAAGTATTGATATTTATAGAAGATAAAATGCTCATTTTGCTATAGAAATGCAAGTATAAATCACTTTTAATCTAGTACTGTGGAAATGAAAGTGAAGTTTAAGCAATGTAAGTCAGAGAAATGCAGGAAAATCAAATCTGCTAAGGCTGAATCTACTGTTATTTTTAGGACTCCTGATTGCAAAATGATAACTCAGCAGAAAGAAATCAAAATCTCATTCACACACAATGAAGAAGCATACAATATGTTTAAATATAGCCAAGAATTAATTCTATTATACTAATAGAAATCTTAATTTTATTCAAGAAAAAATATTAGTATACTTCTAATTATTAGGAAAAAAGAAAGAATAATAGTTCAGTTAGACTACTTTATACTGAACTCTCAATATGAACTATTTGTGGTATATTTTATGTCTGTTAGGTACTGTTTTTTTCTCTATTTGTTGCCCCTTGAGCAAATTCTGTCCAGCTCCAGGTCTACATTTCTTGACCTGTGGTGAGTGGTTTATAGCTGTGAGATATATCTTTTTTGAAAAAATTACAGATATCTCATTCGAGCAGAATAACAACTTGTTAGAGCCATCTGTGTAAAATCATGGTTGTATTGTGCAAAAATAAACAAAAGTAAACTAGCAAGAGAGACATGGTCAATAAGAGAAATAGCTATCATAAAAACGAAGTAAAACAAAGATGCATTTGATCCCAGAAAACGTTTAGATGGGGCAAACCTGCCAAACACTAATCCTGAGGCCTTGAATGTTAAGTGCAAGGATTGTGTCTTGTTACTAGGAATGTCAGTACTGCATTACAGGCTATCCGGTTGCAAGACAGTAGGGAACCAGGAATGGAATGGTGAATTTAGTTGTAATGGAAAGTTATTCTAGAAGGGTGACTGGGCATTCTAATGGTTGCTGGGTGTATCAAGATTTATTACTATGCAGGCAAATTTAAATTTATTATTTTCAAGTACAAAATTGCATTCTGCTTTGTGTATCTGGAGTTCTGGGTCATTTAATAATAAGCTTACAGTGTGCATATCCCAAGTTGAACTTGAGGCAGTTTGCCCAAGGGAACATAGATAGATCCCAATGGGAATGAGCAGGGGGGTGTTTTTCAAGGGTTGAACATTTACATATGAAATCCAATTACATGTCCACAATGGCTTTGATTCATACCTGCTCTACATCTTTTCTTCTACAGTTACACACTTCAACAGCCCTCTAATCCTCTGTGCCTTAAGCTACTGTCATGCATTTAACTAAATTTCTATTTCAACTCATCCTGAGTTTCGGTCCCTTTTAACATGTAGATGACCTGTACTTTGCATCAATAGGTGTGATTATGGTGCATCCTGATCAGACAAGGAAACAGTCATTGCTCTCGCTGCTCTTCATGTCAAATTTCTGTCAGAAAAAAAACAATGATATGTTGCAATAATTAGAAACAGGTGGGAAGCCCAATGCTATAATCAAATTTCCTGTCATCTTCTTACTAAATTCCAAAAGAAAAATTTGCAAATAAATCCTACAGAATCAACCTCAGGGAAATAGATTTGCCCTCTAGTTTTGTTACAGAGCAATATGATTGCTTAAATTATCTACGTTTTTTCTGCAACTGAGGAGGAGCAAGTAAAACTAATTGAAATTTTGTGCAAAACTTGAGTGCTTTATGATTGCATGGCTTATAGTTTTTCAAATGGCTCTGACTGATTTCTTTATGTGTTTGTTTTTTTAATTATGTTGTGGTACATTTGGGTTCCTAATTTTTCTCTTAATTTCGTTTTGTAAAGTTTTGTGATTTCATGTAACTGAAGTATTAATAAAATATTTCGTACTATCAAGATAAAACATTTTGTGACAGGGAAATAGATGAGGAAAAGATTATTTGTAACTGATAGAATGTGAATTAAACATTAGAAGATCTAAACATCTTTTGATTTGCTCTTTATCATTATGTCTCATAGACTAGCAACAATTTGTGTAGAAAGAAGGTTTCTGCAGTGCAGAAAACCCTTTGTTCCACATACTGAACCAATTTTGCTTAACTTGTACTTAAAATACATATTTAATTGACATGAAAGTCAAATTTGAACTGTTCTTATATCTTCAAATCTAGTTTGGTTGGTCGCTGACTGAAGTATGTTTTGCATTGTATTTAAGTTTCTAGCCAATATATTTTCTTCTTTCTAAGTTGATAAGAATTTCAACAAGAAAACAAGTGAATGCACACCTTTGTAAGTAAGATAACTTATTTAAAACTGGTCTAAAAGTCTTTGAAATGCATCTGTAAAGACATTATTCTTCCTGTTTTTCCTATTATTTTATTGACAGAACATTTTGCTAATTTTTTTTTGTTCTGGTGTAAATAATTTATTTGTTCTACTCTGATTTAAAAGTAAGTCATATAATACTGCAGAGGACAAATTGCAGCTATCCTTAACTACTATTCTCTTGGCATTTTAATGGAGTCTTTACATAATCTCCTCATTGAGTACAAACTGACACAGACTGTTCTATTTACACATTTATACTGTGAATTGCAACCAAATAATGACTTGTGCCCAAATGTATTCATACAGAACACTATTACCTGCATATTTGAGCACTTTGCCGTATAGTTTTGAAGCTAATGATCAGAGATCATTCTGGGTATGATTTTTACTAATACAGGTCAAGAACAGCTCCAGTCAAGTACTCACTGATGCAAAGATATATAATCAAGGCAGATGATATGAAAGTCAGCCCTGTAATTGTTGAAGTCAATCATATTTACCACTTTCTCTTACTACATACAAACTTCATGCCAAGGTGAAAATAAATATATTAATTATCACTGACATGCAAGGGACATTTTTAACAAAGGTATAGAATCTGAGAAAGTACAGTTGGGTGTGAGAGATTAGATTTTAAAGCAGAGGCACGTAGACTATCATTACTAAAAAGATTAAACGTAATTAAGTTTTGTGTTATGCTTTCTATTTTTGGAAATTTAAACTGTGAGAGGCATTGCTGAACAAAGCTCAAAATGTATGTGCTGTCATCACTATCATTATTTTTATGGCTTTTGGGAGAAATGATTTTGTTTTCTCACCACGGTTGCTACTAGAAGATTAATATTTACTATATTTAAATGCAAATATCTTCATAAGTAATTTTATTAGAATTAATTCTAACATTTCAGTTTATGATATTAAGGCAATTCTCCTATATAGTTGTGATGGGTTGACCTTGACTGGATGCCATGTACCCACCAAGGTGCTCTCTTGTCCCTCCTTCTCCTCAGGACGGGGAGAAAATAAGATGAAAAAGGTCATGGGTTAGGGTAAGGACAGGGAGGTTGATCACCAGATAGGCAAAGTAGATTCAACTTGAGGAACATTTATGGACAAATAAAAATAGAGTAGTATGGTGAGAAACAACATTAAAATCTTAGGATGGTGAGAAACAACACTTAAATCTTTGTCTCAAGTGAAGCATCCAACCTCACTTAAGGTGGGCTGGGTCAGCAATGCAGCAGATAAGGTCATATCTCCTCCCACCTTGCTTCTTGCTGCAGGGAGACCTGAAACCACTGCACAATTTCTAATTGTGTTGGTCCCAATGGAGGCCAGTCCTCCAAGCCTAGCCTCTTTGACCACTCCTGCACACATAAACGGATTAATTTAGTTTTTACTAGCTTTGATTTTGCAGGGGCAAGTGCCCATCAGTGCTGCAAAATCAAGGCCAGAGGAGAATTCTTGGGGAGCTCCACCATTTTTGACCACCCATGGCCCATGGCAGCACCTCCGACCCCCAGCCTTCTTCACCCGCTCTCCCGGTGGAAGAAACAGGACCCTAAAGATCACCTTTTACCTGTAAAAGCTGTCTCTTTGGGAAACATATATTGACATTTAAAAATAGAGTATGATGGTGAGAAACAACACTAAAAACTTCTTCTCAATTATGACCCATCTACATCCTATGTAGAATGTGTTCATTAACAGCTCCGCTCTGCAACTTCTTCACACTTGTCCCCTGCTCCAGTGCAGTGTCCTTCTTTTGGGATACAGTCCTTCGTAAACTACTTGAATATGAGTCCTTCCTGTGGGCTGCAGTTTATGGCTCCTTTACTTATTATTTGCTCATGGACAATAAATGACAAAGTTTGATGTCCCATGCTAAAATTCTTACTACTTCCCAGACCATAGGCAGTTCAAATGTCTCAAAAATAGTAAGATTGGTCCTTTCCTTGTTATTTTTTGTTGTTTGGTTTTTTTCACTCTATGGTTTGTTTTGTTGGGTTTTTTGGTTAAAATTTTCATTTATTTTCTGACTCAAAAATATAACGTAATGTAATATGTAATGTAATATGTATATGTAATGCATAGCATTACAGATATTTGTATTTTTTTTATTTAGCATTTATTGGAAAAAATGTAATTTTACGTGATGACACGCAAATAGGTATGACATAAACTTCAAAAACTTACTCATTTGTTAGATAATCATTAAAACAATTTCCTTTTAATAGATTGAAGTGATAGGAAGGTATTTCAACATGAAAACCCTTATATATTATGTTTACTATAACAAGGCTAGGATTTCAGCCTTGAATTTTGATTTACTATAATAATATGGGGAATTATTCAGAAAACTTGTAACAAATTATTCAGAAAATTTGTTTCATATTTCAAAAGTACACTTGGGCCAGAAAGGCATGTAGTAGTATATTTTAAAACACAGTAGGAATAAAAGCTTGATGGAAAATTAAAATTTCTAAGTTAGTTTAAGTTAATCTGTTAATATGAATGCCAAAATTTCGTATTCATAACTTTGTTAGTCATAATTTAAATACAGGGCAAACTTATTTGCATCTTTTTATTCAGAATGAAGTAAACTTCAATATATTTAAACTTTAATATTATCTAAAACCTGTCCAGATTTATGTAAAACTTTGGTGTCATGACATTGCAATGTCCATGTAATATTATACACTTTTTACAGGAACATATATATTCAGCCACAGTCCCTTCATGCTCATAGTGGATATAAAAAAAAGTCGTATGTATATGTAAGTAGTTTATGTGTTTTAACATTTTAACTAGGAGTTTTTCTATGTGAAGCATGTTTATTTCATCAAACACTTCATTATATAAATGATATAATTAATTTGTCCCTCTTCAAGTATCTATTACTGAATGAAATACTCAGGTATTCAAGATGTCTGTGAAAGGCTAAAAGGTATGACACAGGAAAATCCATATCCTTCTAGAGAGGCAGTTAGAAGTCAGATGGGATGCAAAAACATTTCATATGACAGAAAATATCTGAGTGTGGGCATCTCTATTTTGCCCAAAGAAAGATGCACTATATACTGACATACTGGTTACATTTTCTCCAACAGTTCTTTTCTATATATACCACGTAAAAATTAATGTTTGAACTCTGAGATTGTATACATTTCTAGCAAATTAATTCCACTAGCATGTTACATTTTTCTGAGGCATTTCCATCTATAAATATTTAGACATCTCTTTGGAGGCTTTCCAGTATTCACTTCAATTGCCTTTTTACACAATACAGTGTGATGCCAAGTTCCACCACCCTTCTAAATTAAATAGTTTGTGCCCTTGGAAATATTTTACCATAACACGAAACCAACAAGCTGAAAAAAACAGGTGCTTATGGACCTTTCTGCTGCTGCTGAAAGACAATACTGAAGAAACACCTTTAAAATATTTCATAGCTGTAGAATGCATGAAATATAGGATTCATTCAATATGTTCAGCAAAGAAAGAGTATTGGACTTAAAAATACTTGCTTTGGTTTTAAGGATATAGATTTCTCACAATTATTTTTTTGTTTAAGGTCACGTATGAAAATCCTGCTTTGTTATTTTTTACTTTCATCTTCTGAATATTCCACTGGCCCACGTGTCATTACAAAGATGTTTGGATTCCTCAGTGAATGTTGTACAATGATGTTTCAGTTGGAGCACATAGAATTCATTCCATTCAATTTTTGTAAGTTTTCTGAGTTTTGAGTACATGTCATATTTTGTTCATGTTTTTCATTAAGTAGAAGAATTAAAATAACAGAAAACTCTTGAGGAGTTTTGTTCCTGAATAAGTAATTTTCAAGGACGTGAAATTAATTGTTTTAAGGACTACACAATAATAGCAAAGCTGAGATCTAATTCTCCTGATTCCTACATAGGGCTCTGTTTAGAGAATAGCGTCTGTATGCATGGATGCGGACCCTGGATACTTAACCACTTCTTCATGTAGCCCTTTACCTTTTGTGTTGTATCAAGCCTCATTTGCACTTTGAATTAATTAATAAAATTAACCTCTTAATTAAAATTTTAGGAAGTAAGACAACAGTCAGAGTAAACTAGGTATGTTTCTCCTGCTTATGAGGCAAAAAAATTTAATGTGCTTATTTAATAAGTAACATTTTCAGCCTTTATTTAAATCACGCTTCTTTTCTGATAATTCATATATTCTTAGTTTATGTGTAACTTATTTTTTAACAAATACCAACTGGAGATCTTATTTTTCAGATTTAAAGAACAGTATTTCCAGACATTATTTGGAACAGCAAATCTAAAAGTATTTCTTTATTTTTTATCATTACTGTGTCTTTTTCATCAGTGCATCCCCATTTGAGAAAAATTGTTTACAATGTTTTGAAAAACATTTCCAAAGGTGTGAGCTGAGTTAGAATTATTTGTCATGAATTATAAGTACAGATAGTAACAAAAACGTGTTTTTTGTCTTCTTTTCTATTGTTCAGTTAAAAAAAACAGTGTAGTGTTTCTTTAAAGCTTGTACTTCCATATTTGTTTCCTAATGACAGTTGGAGCAGCAGCAGGAACAAAAATGAAAGCCATATATTTGGCATTTTCCTTTGGCAGAAAATTGGAAATAGATCATCCTACTATATCAGAGAGTTGTCTAAAATTGTCCAAAAGTGATAAATTTCAAACTTTTAGTGTAAACATAAGAATAATTATCTCTTGTTTGGATTCTGATTTTTATAGGTTTAATTTCATCTTTCAAATCTAAATATAGCTGATTGATAATTCATTAAAATCATAGCTCACATAAATGTGAAAAATTCATTTGTCTTTGGCAATTGACTTGAAAATCAAATTTTAATATTTTATACTATTCTGTATACTTAGAAATTACATATTTGTATACATATCAAACCAACAAAAGAAGAAGGAAAATGTGTTCCTTTTTTTAAGAAATAGGGAAATTTGACACAATGTCTATGCGCTATAACTGAAGATTAAAATCTAACTTGGCAACAAGCTGCTTCTGTGACTGAGTAGCAGATTGTGGCAGCTCTATTAAATCATCACGGGATTTTTTTTGCATGTCTCCCCCTACACAATAAACAAAACTGTGTTTAATAATGTGCTCATTGCCTTACTGTGGATATATTTATATTACGTGAATATATTATTAGTTATGGAGCTATTTTACATAATTGTCAACTACCATTAAACATGGTACTTCATAATATCAAGAATTTTATTGTTCTAACTTTTGTAGTTAATTCCATAGTTTGCTTTTTTTAAAAAAAATTAAAAATGGCTTCCAGCCACTCTATGTACATTCTTATTATCTATATACATTATCAGAAAGTTCTTCCTTATTAGACTGTTGTAAATTAGTATCAAATCACATCTTAACCTTTATTATATAAACAAAATGAAATGATTTTTCTTAAGATTGTTTTCTTTTAAAGATCCCAAATTATTTAGCCTTAATTAGCTTGCTGAGGAAGGGTTATGTTGGATATGACAAATATATTCAAGATAGAGAATATGGAAAAGCTGTTATTATAGGCATTTGAATAAATAAAAAGAACATCCATGTATACTTATCTGGGTAAGACATTACTTACATAAGTATAGTCATTATAAAACAAACTAGTGAATTTTATTTTTTTTATTCTGGTGATTATACTATTATTTTTTCTCTTTTATTTTTTTAAACCATATCATCATCTTTTGCTTTACATTATTACTTTTATATGATAGATTATTATTGTTATTTCCTTCTTTATTTAGTTTCTATCAGGGATGGTTATTAGGCTCATTTTCAAGTCTTTAGTGGGGGCTAAAAGGAAAATAAATTCCTGAGAATAAGAAATATAAATTGGAATGTCAATATTGAAAAATAAGAAAATTTCTTTTTGTAATTGCTTTTTAACTGCAATTGTTGGTAACAGTAGTACCAAAAGTCTTCAATAGTTCTTTAAAATGATGGACAGAACAATCCAGGTGTTTTCAATAAAATTTGCTGTCACTCAACAAAAACTAGAGGAATCAGAATCTTACAAGACAGGCTCTTCTATTTGGCATAAAAAATTATTTTTACTGGTTGGAGCCTATTTCATCCTGGGAGATATGAGTTATTCATTTTGCATTTAATTAGTTGTAGCTATACCTATCCTAAATGATGAATAATACTGCTGTGATAAATGGTTTACCTTTTAAGAGCTTTGAGGCAAAATAAATAACTTGTTTTATAAAGGAATATGAAAAAAATGTTCTGCTCCCTTTCATGACTAATCATCCATAATATTTGTGGATAAGAGTTACCTAGTTTCATTATTTGTGCTCAACTTTCTGTGTTTCCACTTCCTCTGGATCTTGACCATCATTACACGGGCTCTTAAGACTGCAGACATATGTGTAGGAGGAGTACTCTAGGGTGTGGTGGGTTGAACCACTTTTTATCGTCTAAGGGGCGTGCACAATAAAGATGACAGAAAGCTTAACAAAATTAGCAGCAGGAGAACAGTTTGTTATGTGAAGTTTAAAATAGGGAAGAAGGGACAACCCACGGGGGCTCAAAATTTACACAGAGAAACACTCGACACACAGAAAATGCAAAAGGGAAAAAAGGGACAAAAGCAAAAAGGGAACTGCTTTCCCAGCTAGGTGACTGGCTGAGAAAACAGGGGGAGGGGTAGGGAAGCCGTCTCTCTCCCTCCCTCTCTGCTGGTGTCACTCCCAGACCTCAAGGGAGTTTTCTGCAAAACACAAGAAGAAGTGAAAAGTGACCCCCTCCCAGGACACCTTCGGGAAGTGGACTACTTGCAATCAAGCTGGACTTTGCTTCGGTGCTGAGAGGAATGGGTGGAGCCACGCCGCGGAGTCTGAGACCTGGGAGGAGAGCAGCCATGTGCTTCGCCCTTGGACCAGAAGCTGAAAAAAGGGAGGACCTCTGTGCTCGGCCTTTTAAGCCCTCTAGGTCTCACGCGAATCTCGCTGTCTTCTTCCTGGCTAAGCCATCTTCTGATCGACCAGCGGTGCCGAGCTCCGCCTCTCTTCCGGCATCTTCACTCCCGGCACAATGTCAGTTCCCGCCAGGGACCACTGTTCAGAGCTCGAGGCGCCATCTTTTTTTCCCGGCCACAGGCACTCTGGGAATGCCTCAGAGTGGCTACTGCTCCTCTGTGCAGCCATCACCAGCACGTTGCCAACGCTGGACCCTTGCCACTGTCCATAAGCAGCCACCATGCCCAGGCTCCCGACCACAGCTGCGACGGGGTCAAGCGCCGGCATTTGCAGCACTCCTGCAAGCTGGGAGCTGCTGGGACTGCACCTACTGTGCCGCCCTGCCGCATCCCCGCTGCTGCATGTTGGGCTTCTCCTGTGGTTGCGCTCTTGGGCTGCCACCTGCACCGGGACTGGAGAACCACCGCACACCATGTGCAGAGTGAGCTGGCCCCACGGCTGTGCGTCTCTGGCCACGAATCGGCACCACCGTGTGCTGCTGCATCCCCATCACATGGGGACCAGCACCAGCACTGGCCACCATTGCCCTTGCATGGTCTGCAGAGACCCCCCCCTTTGGCCCCCTCCCCCTTAGTGGCACAGGGCCATGCGCTCCAACACCACGCCGCATGCCGCACTGGGACCATGGCAGCACTGCCCCTGGCCCTGAGGAGAGCAGGCAGGCGTGAGGGCTGCCCAGGTCCCCGCCCAGCCCGGGGAAAAACCGTGGGGGATGGTTGGGGGCAACCCCCTGCCTTTCCCGGGAGAGGGCTGCCTCGATCCCAGCCCCCCACTTCTTAAGGAAAACAGAATTTTATCCAGACAAGGTAAATAGGAACTTCTTGCACATTCTCTCTCCCCAAAGCCCAAGGACCACCCCCCCCACCAAGACCACCCCAAGACCTGAAGCCCCCCTTGACAACCCCCAGAAACCCCAGCGCCCCTCAAACCCCAACATAGCGAAAGTGCACAGTTTTAGAAGTTTTAAGGAATACTGGATTCGTGAATGTATTCTCTAATATTGGTAACATGTTTTGACATTGCTTCTATATTGTGTTGTTCTTTGAGCAAAATAGATCCTCCAAAACTTGGTTTAAAGATCTAGTTTTAGTTTAAGCATCTGGTTCCATTCTAGAAATTGTAAAAAGTATTTAGGAATCTGAAAGACTATAGAAATGTTTCCATGTTTGGACCTATAGCAATAGTTTTTTTCACTTTCAAATCCCTTTAAGCATGAGGTGTCTATAAAAGAAATGAGAGTGTCAAAAAAAATGTGAAAGATCATGTGACTTTCAAATTTTGCAGAGCAGCAGGGAGAAATGCAAAGTAGGAAAATGCTATTATATTTGAACCTAGTATGTCCATGCAATGGAGTGTAACCTGTAAGAGTTGCAAATGGCTTTCATCAAAAGCAACACATTCTCTATTTATGATTTTAAAACTTCTAATCAAAGATCCTCAGTTCCATTTCCCTGATCTTCACATACTTAACTGTAGTTCTACTCATGCAAAAAATTATCGCACTGCATTTTTTCGTCTTTAAGAGATGTTCCTTCAAGCAGGCCCTTTCTTATTTTTTGTCTTTTTTTTTTTTTTCTTGTGGTATAAGATGCTTATCTACTGGTAGATGTGTGGGTTTTTTGAAGTTGTTTGACTGCTCTGCTTGTAAATTTAACAGGTAGTTCTCATTTCTTCTTGCATCATGAATTTCACTGCTCTTACTTTTTACATTCTATTTAATAGACCAAATGCATTTATTCAAACATATTTAAATAGGTCTTATTTGTAGTGAAAAGAACATGCACACCTAGATGTTTTGGAGATGTTGTATTGCCATGTGCTGTTCTTCCAGGTAGAATATCCTTATAGATTTTTCTTACAGCTCTGGTGCTGTCATAAATAATTATGAGAGGAAATTCACTCACAGAGCTTTCATGTAAGTACCTCCTTAGGTCTAGTATTTTTAACTTTTTTTTGTTTGTTTTTTTTGTTTGTTTTTGTTTTCACAGTCTATTTATCTAATACCAAGTAACCATTCTGACTTGCTTATAAGGTAATTTCATCTCGTACATTTCATAAAGCAAATAGGATCATTCTTCTGTAGGAAGAATGTAATTCATCATCCAGAAATAAATATAATAGGTTTGGAAGCACTTTTTGTGTTTCCAGTTTTTCTAAATGAGAATTAGTTATTTTCTTCATTTTATTCAGTTCAGATTAAGCATATGTAATGGTGATGATCAGATTAGTATTACTGGAGTTTATACTTGCAAAACATAATTGAATCTGGAGAAGCACTTCAGAGCTGCTTTCCTTCTCCCCCCACCCAGTGTATAAGTCAATACTGTTTAATCATGTATGTGGCATACTGTGATATATTGGGATAGTAGTTCAACCCTTCTAAGTTTTTCCCCTTCTGTATACATAGACATTGATATCTATACAAAATTGTCTTGCATATTTCCTCAAAAAAAAAAAAACCCAAACCAAAAAACCCCAACAAACCCCCTCCAATCTAACAAGTCTTAAAAAGAGCTTTGTCTGCTGACAAACTAATTTTATCCAAATATATGTAAAGATTAGTCTCCCACAGTCATTCAAACTCTCTCTGTGTTCATTTGAAGGATTAATTCTAAATGGCAGTTTGCTCCACCCTAAGACAGGTAATGTGACTTATATTAGTCTCAATTCAAGAAAATTTTTCTGGGAACTATTGAAAAATCAGAAGACAAAAGAAAACTTTTATCAGTCTCAGCCAGCAAGGCTTCATGAGGGGAAAGTCCTGCTTGACTTAATGCATGCTTTTATGATAAAGTAACTCATCTAGGTGATCATGGTAAGTCAGTTGCTGTAACATTTTTGGATTTCAGTAAAGCTTGCTGTGGTGGTTTAAGCACCACAATATTAACTAGGGGGGGCACTCTTAATAGTGACGAGAAGAATGTCAGAATGTGACAACAGTGAAACACTTTATTTGTCTGGAGCTCAAACAAAGGAAACACAGTTTAAGGGAACCCCAGACTCAACACAAAAAAAACAAGCACCCAACAAAAAC